>NIVC01003210.1:0-95000 GCA_002269645.1 Macrostomum lignano
ATAACTAGAGGATATCATTAATCTAAAATATGATTAATTAATGCCACAATGCGCTTTATAGCTTGGCAGATGGAGCCAGCCAGCCATTTGTGTGCGAAAGTGGAGTTTTGGAGCCGGCTGATAGAGGAAGAGAAAGTGAACAGCGTCCAACCAAACACCAACACCGGATCAGCCAGCCCAGGGTTACCATTTGCATATCTGATTAAGCTGCATTTCTCTGCTTTTCTCTGCTTTAGTAGCCAGGATCCAGCATTTCAACCCCTGAGTCTCTCGCAGTTTCTCACTACATTACCTTAATAAAGTACACACGCAGTCTACATACAGATGGTTCAGTGTGATTTCACATCTTTTGAAGCAAGAATTCGATCTATTTATTTACATAGAAACTGAAAAATCACCTGATGTGATGATTTAGTCGGGGTCCGCGCTAAAATCTAGACATTTCTATTGAAAATTCGTAATAGTCTTGTCGTGACTGGAATAACATGTTTCTCGCTTGTCATTCTCTCAACTTGGTTGTCATTCTTTCATTTGGTTGTCATTTTCTCAACTTTGTTGTCTTTCTCTCAACTTGGTTGTCTTTCTCTCAACTTGTTGTCATTCTCTCACCTTGGTTGTCATTCTCTCAACTTGGTTGTCATTTTCTCAACTTGGTTGTCATTCTCTCAACTTGGTTGTCACTCTCTAACTGGATTGTCATTTTCTTACTTGGTTGTCATTCTTTCATCTTGGTTGTCATTCTTTCATCTTGGTTGTCTTTCTCTCAACTTGGTTGTCATTCTCTCAACTTGGTTGTCATTCTTTCATTTTGGTTGTCATTCTTTCATCTTGGTTGTCATTCTTTCATCTTGGTTGTCTTTCTCTCAACTTGGTTGTCATTCTCTCAACTTGGTTGTCATTCTTTCATTTTGGTTGTCATTTTCTCAACTTTGTTGTCTTTCTCTCAACTTGGTTGTCTTTCTCTCAACTTGGTTGTCTTTCTCTCAACTTGGTTGTCATTCTCTCAACTTGGTTGTCTTTCTTTCATCTTGGTTGTCTTTCTCTCAACTTGGTTGTCTTTCTCTCAACTTGGTTGTCATTCTTTCATCTTGGTTGTCTTTCTTTCAACTTGGTTGTCTTTCTCTCAACTTGGTTGTCTTTCTCTCAACTTGGTTGTCTTTCTCTCAACTTGGTTGTCTTTCTCTCAACTTGGTTGTCATTCTCTCAACTTGGTTGTCTTTCTTTCATCTTGGTTGTCTTTCTCTTAACTTGGTTGTCTTTCTCTCAACTTGGTTGTCATTCTTTCATCTTGGTTGTCTTTCTTTCAACTTGGTTGTCTTTCTCTCAACTTGGTTGTCTTTCTCTCAACTTGGTTGTCATTCTCTCGACTTGGTTGTCATTCTCTCAACTTGGTTGCCATTCTCTTGACTTATTTGTCATTCTCTCAACCTGTTTGTCATTCTCTCAACTTGGTTGTCATTCTCCTAACTTGGTTGTCATTCTTTCATCCTGGTTGTCATTCTCTCAACTTGGTTGTCATTCTTTTATCTTGGTTGTCATTCTCTCAACTTGGTTGCCACTCTAACTTGATTGTCATTTTCTTAACTTGATTGTAATTCTCTCGACTTGGTTGTCATTCTCTCGACTTGGTTGTCATTCTCTCAACTTGGTTGTCATTCTCTCAACTTGGTTGTCTTTCTCTCAACTTGGTTGTCATTCTTTCATCTTGGTTGTCTTTCTCTCAACTTGGTTGCCATTCTCTCAACTTTGTTGTCACTCTCTTAATTTGAGTGTCGTTCCCTGAATTAGCCAGCCAGCTAGCAACGAATTATTAGCTTTTCAAGCAAGTCCGAGAAGAAAATAATACGCATTGCAAACTCATGCGTGTTTACTAAGCAGCGGGGACTCATTGTTAAATGCAGAAGCGAGAGGGCGAATTTCTTTCTCAGCGCTCTGGGATATTTCATGCGTCTAATTCCGCCATCGATTATATAGCATTCTGCAAGCAAACAGTTTTATCTTGTGGCCTTTCAACTGCTCGCATCCGCCCCTATACAGACTGCCACTGACTCGGTCAGGCAGTCAGGAAGGAGCTACAGGACTGTCGGCTAAGCAATAAATCACTCGCAAGGCAGGAAGGCCGATCCGCACTATACACTTTGCACCGCGTGAGCACTGCCAGTGCAACACTGAGACCCAGACGGTTTCTTAATAGCTAACGATCACAGAGAATAGGGAGGGAAAGAAATCGGGTGAGACTGAAAGAGACGACAGAGACAGACTGAGAGTGAATAACAGTGGGGATAAACAGGGGATAAACAGGGGATGGAGAGGATAAACAGGGGATAGAGATGGGATAAACAGGGGATAGAGAGGGATAAACAGGGATGGAGAGAGGGTAACAGGGGATGGAGGGAATAAACATAGAAGTGTTATCAAGAGAGTAATGAAGAGAGGTAAACAGAGGCTAAACAGGGATGAGGAGAGGAGAGAACAGTGAAGCAGGGAAAAAGGAGTCTGTGTGTTGCTGGGTGGTAAAAGACGGTATTGACGCGGCCATAAACATAATGCTAAGTAATAAAGCAAGCCAGAAACTAAAAACAAACAGCAAATACAAGTGGCAAACAGAGCACACGAGAGAGACTCTTCCAATGCGAGGGTAACTGGGTAATTCTTGTGAAGAGATGATGACGGAAAGATAGAGACTGAAGATGAAGGTATTGATGCGGCCACAAACATAATGGCTAAGGATTAAAGAAACAAGAGCACTAAAAGCGACCGGACAAGATAAGCTAGATGAGTCGCAATTTTACTGATCCAGTGCAACTCAATCGATCGATTCTATAGCATGCCGAACTCCGAGGAGCCCAGCCCCTGGCTGAAGCAGAAACCCCCGTCCCCTTAGACCGTTCTTTTAGCCATGCTGCGGCTCCCACCGGATAGCAGCAGCAGCAGCTGCATCAGGCAGGGAGGCAGACGACCAAAACCTGAATTAATTGAGAGGCACCAGTGGGCTCGGAAGTTGGGGTGGGAGTCGAGGGGGCGGTTTATCGCTCGGATATAAAAATACGGGACTCTCAGGCTGCAGCTGCAGCTGGTTTGGGCGGCGGTGAGGAGGCAAGGGGTTGGGGAAACGGGATTAAACTTCCGCCAGCCATGCAGTCTATAGAGGGGCAGGGTTAGGGCTAGGAGTTGGGATTAATAAAAGTTGAGTAGGCTGCTCACCCTGAATTATACCGCTACTGAGGATTCCTACGATTCCTGAGATAATAGGACGATTCGTATGATAATGAGGCGTTCTTATGATAATGAGGCGTTCTTATGATAATGAGGCGTTCTTATGATCATGAGGCGTTCTTATGATCATGAGGCGTTCTTATGATAATGAGGCGATTCTTATGATAATGAGGCGATTCTTATGATAATGAGGCGATTCTTATGATAATGAGGCGATTCTTATGATAATGAGGCGATTCTTATGATAATGAGGCGATTCTTATGATCATGAGGCGATTCTTATGATCATGAGGCGATTCTTATGATAATGAGGCGATTCTTATGATAATAAGGCGATTCTTATGATAATGAGGCGATTCTTATGATAATAAGGCGATTCTTATTAAAAATTATAATAGGGCGATGGTTTTGATATTGGGGCGATTCATATGATAATAGGGGACCCGGTGGTTCTTTGAAGGACACGGTGATTATTGCAAGGACACGGCGATTCTTTTAAGGACAGGGCGATGCTTTCAAGAGAAGAGTGATTATTAAAAAAACACGCGATCATTTTGAGGTTTATAAAATTGGTTTAAAGACTTGTAAATAATTCCCAAGTCCAAATCTAAATCTATTTGCATTGCTTAGCACTGTGCAAAAAAGGATTCCGACAATCAAAGAAGGCAAGGCACTTTAAGCTGCCCAATAAAAAAATCTAAAGTATACTGCAGGCAGTTCGCTCCTGTTCTTTCCATTAAGAGCGGAAAAGGCAAGCTGCATCACGGGTGTTTGCTCAGCCTTCCTTGACTCCGAAAGGGGGCTGCCTGCGGATCCAGGCTACACAACAAATCTGTCAAATAAAAATGAGGGGTACAGGGTGGGAGAGAGGGCCAGCCAAGAAAGAGTTTTGAAGCTCGAATCGATTGAGGCTATGCAGCTAGCTGGTTGAGGGCTATAGGGAAAAGGGGAACGGTTTGCCCATGCTCTGAACTTGGCAGTCGGGAACATCGTTCAATAAAGTAGGCCGGTCCGCACTCGTAAAAGGATGGCTTAGAAGATAATCGGATATAGGAAATAATAACACCTGGGCAATTCTACTCATTACTTGTTATAAAGAATAGGAAATAGATTTAATCTCGCATGAGATACATGCATAGAGGGGGGTTCTCTAAGTCAAAGATTCTAAGAAATTGGTATCAGTGACAGGGCGATTCTAAGAAATGGGTATGACAGGGCAATTCTAAGAAATTGGTATCAGTGACAGGGCGATTCTAAGAAATTGGTATCAGTGACAGGGCGATTCTAAGAAATCGGTATCAGTGACAGGGCGATTCTAAGAAATTGGTATCAGTGACAGGGCGATTCTAAGAAATTGGTATCAGTGACAGGGCGATTCTAAGAAATCGGTATCAGTGACACGGCGATTCTAAGAAATTGGTATCAGTGACAGGGCGATTCTAAGAAATTGGTATCAGTGACAGGGCGATTCTAAGAAATCGGTATCAGTGACACGGCCACTCTAAGAAATTGGTGTCAGTGACAGGGTTATACTTACACTCATACCTGAGAAACTAATAAGAGTCCGCTGTTGTTAGGCAAAATTTATAGATTTCATCAGAGATAAAATATACTCATATAAGCAATACAGTTAGCATCGAACCAAATCTAACAGACTTGCAGCTGCCTATATTAGTCCCGTGGGAAATCAGACCAGATGGCCGTTTGTATATACCATCGTGCAGTCACAATGTGAAAGTTGTGAACTTCTCTGTTCAGAAAAATTTCTACAAATACTTACACGACAAAAGTTGAAGATTCACTTTAAGCTTTTTTATAACTAAAAGGGAAAGAATGGGCGATTCTAGATTGGAAGATGGGCGATTTTAGATTGGAGGATGGGCGATTCTAGATTGGAGGATGGGCGATTCTAGATTGGAGAATGGGCGATTCTAGATTGGAGGATGGGCGATTCTAGATTGGAGGATGGGCGATTCTAGATTGGAGAATGGGCGATTCTAGATTGGAGGATGGGCGATTCTAGATTGGAGGATGGGCGATTCTAGATTGGAGGATGGGCGATTCTGGATTGGAGGATGGGCGATTCTAGATTGGAGGATGGGCGATTCTAGATTGGAGGATGGGCGCTTCTGGATTGGAGAATGGGCGATTCTAGATTGGAGGATGGGCGATTCTAGATTGGAGCATGGGCGATTCTAGATTGGAGGATGGGCGCTTCTGGATTGGAGGATGGGCGATTCTAGATTGGAGGATGGGCGATTCTAGATTGGAGGATGGGCGATTCTAGATTGGAGCATGGGCGATTCTAGATTGGAGGATGGGCGCTTCTGGATTGGAGGATGGGCGATTCTAGATTGGAGGATGGGCGATTCTAGATTGGAGGATGGGCGATTCTGGATTGGAGGATGGGCGATTCTAGATTGGAGGATGGGCGATTCTAGATTGGAGAATGGGCGATTCTAGATTGGAGGATGGGCGATTCTAGATTGGAGAATGGGCGATTCTAGATTGGAGCATGGGCGATTCTAGATTGGAGAATGGGCGATTCTAGATTGGAGAATGGGCGATTCTAGATTGGAGCATGGGCGATTCTAGATTGGAGAATGGGCGATTCTAGATTGAAGAATGGGCGATTCTAGATTGGAGGATGGGCGATTCTAGATTGGAGGATGGGCGATTCTGGATTGGAGGATGGGCGATTCTAGATTGGAGGATGGGCGATTCTAGATTGGAGAATGGGCGATTCTAGATTGGAGGATGGGCGATTCTAGATTGGAGGATGGGCGATTCTAGATTGGAGGATGGGCGATTCTAGATTGGAGGATGGGCGATTCTAGATTGAAGAATGGGCGATTCTAGATTGGAGCATGGGCGATTCTGGATTGGAGAATGGGCGATTCTAGATTGGAGAATGGGCGATTCTAGATTGGAGCATGGGCGATTCTAGATTGGAGGATGGGCGCTTCTGGATTGGAGGATGGGCGATTCTAGATTGGAGGATGGGCGATTCTAGATTGGAGGATGGGCGATTCTAGATTGGAGGATGGGCGATTCTAGATTGGAGGATGGGCGATTCTAGATTGGAGGATGGGCGATTCTAGATTGGAGGATGGGCGATTCTAGATTGGAGGATGGGCGATTCTAGATTGGAGGATGGGCGATTCTAGATTGGAGGATGGGCGATTCTAGATTGGAGGATGGGCGATTCTGGATTGGAGGATGGGCGATTCTAGATTGGAGGATGGGCGATTCTAGATTGGAGGATGGGCGATTCTAGATTGGAGGATGGGCGATTCTAGATTGGAGGATGGGCGATTCTAGATTAAAAGAATGGGCGATTCTAGTTTAAATTCTAGAAAATGTCTGCATGCATTATTAATAGCAAAATTGTTACAGCATATTTATTCGTCATTAACTTACTGTAAAGTGAAGATCAAGTTAATGGAACTACTTATATTTATAAATTGTACACAGATTAATTATATCTATAGATTTATACACAAGAATTGGGTTACCAACAGTCTGTCCGATGGGATGACACTCGAAAAGATGGGGAAGAGAGAGGATATTTTTATAAACGCTTTGAGTTTGCCAGAAGCTTCACAGAGAGGACAGGCGGATACTGCAGGGAGGTCAGACTTACTAAACAGAAACCATTGGACGCCTCGAATAGACCACTGCTTGATTGGCCGCGAATATTCATCATAGATTCTGGTGGGGTTAAGATTGGAAATTCTCTATTCTTGTATAAAAATTAAGAAATAGAATGCAAGAAATGCTAATATATCTGAGAAAGTATGAATCTGCAATAATATTGACAGTGGAATCTGTCAAACTCTGAAGCGTTCGTTAGTTTTTTTAATAAAAGCAACTCTGTTTGAATAGAAATAAAAGGGTAAGTTACTGTCGTTAGTTTTTTTAATAAAAGCAACTCTGTTTGAATAGAAATAAAAGGGTAAGTTACTTCCTTACCATGGTTGTACGTAGTTATACTACTTATAGGGGTGAAGGCGGGATATTCGTGTAGAGTATAGGTCGACGACTCGCAAATGAAAAACCTTTTGGTTCCAATGATCCTTCAACTGTGGTCTGCAATAGACCCCCGCTGATACTTCAACTGTGGTCTGCAATAACCACCCGCTGATAGTTCAACTGTGGGCTGCAATAAATCCCCGCTGATAGCTGATACTTCAACTGTGGTCTGAAATAACCCCCCGCTGATAGCTGATACTTCAACTGTGGTCTGAAATAAACCCCCGCTGATACTTCAACTGTGGTCTGCAATAACCCCCCGCTGATAGTTCAACTGTGGGCTGCAATAAACCCCCGCTGATACTTCAACTGTGGGCTGCAATAAACCCCCGCGGATACTTAACTGTGGTCTGCAATAAATCCCCGCTGATACTTCAACTGTGGTCTGAAATAACCCCCCGCTGATAGCTGATACTTCAACTGTGGTCTGAAATAAACCCCCGCTGATACTTCAACTGTGGTCTGCAATAACCCCCCGCTGATAGCTGATACTTCAACTGTGGTCTGAAATAAACCCCCGCTGATAGCTGATACTGTGGTCTGCAATAACCCCCCGCTGATAGCTGATACTGTGGTCTGCAATAACCCCCCGCTGATAGCTGATACTGTGGTCTGCAATAACCCCCCGCTGATAGCTGATACTTCAACTGTGGGCTGCAATAAACCCCCGCTGATACTTCAACTGTGGTCTGCAATAACCACCCGCTGATAGTTCAACTGTGGGCTGCAATAAACCCCCGCTGATACTTCAACTGTTGTCTGCAATAACCACCCGCTGATAGTTCAACTGTGGGCTGCAATAAACCCCCGCTGATACTTCAACTGTGGGCTGCAATAAACCCCCGCTGATACTTCAACTGTGGTCTGAAATAACCCCCCGCTGATAGCTGATACTTCAACTGTGGTCTGAAATAAACCCCCGCTGATACTTCAACTGTGGTCTGCAATAACCCCCCGCTGATAGTTCAACTGTGGGCTGCAATAAACCCCCGCTGATACTTCAACTGTGGGCTGCAATAAACCCCCGCGGATACTTCAACTGTGGTCTGCAATAAATCCCCGCTGATACTTCAACTGTGGTCTGAAATAACCCCCCGCTGATAGCTGATACTTCAACTGTGGTCTGAAATAACCCCCCGCTGATACTTCAACTGTGGTCTGCAATAACCCCCCGCTGATAGCTGATACTTCAACTGTGGTCTGAAATAAACCCCCGCTGATAGCTGATACTGTGGTCTGCAATAACCCCCCGCTGATAGCTGATACTGTGGTCTGCAATAACCCCCGCTGATAGCTGATACTTCAACTGTGGGCTGCAATAAACCCCCGCTGATACTTCAACTGTGGTCTGCAATAACCACCCGCTGATAGTTCAACTGTGGGCTGCAATAAACCCCCGCTGATACTTCAACTGTTGTCTGCAATAACCACCCGCTGATAGTTCAACTGTGGGCTGCAATAAACCCCCGCTGATACTTCAACTGTGGGCTGCAATAAACCCCCGCTGATACTTCAACTGTGGTCTGAAATAACCCCCCGCTGATAGCTGATACTTCAACTGTGGTCTGAAATAAACCCCCGCTGATACTTCAACTGTGGTCTGCAATAACCCCCCGCTGATAGTTCAACTGTGGGCTGCAATAAACCCCCGCTGATACTTCAACTGTGGGCTGCAATAAACCCCCGCTGATACTTCAACTGTGGTCTGCAATAACCACCCGCTGATAGTTCAACTGTGGGCTGCAATAAACCCCCGCTGATACTTCAACTGTGGTCTGCAATAACCACCCGCTGATACTTCAACTGTGGGCTGCAATAAACCCCCGCTGATACTTCAACTGTGGGCTGCAATAAACACCCGCTGATAGTTCAACTGTGGGCTGCAATAAACCCCCGCTGATAGTTCAACTGTGGGCTGCAATAAACACCCGCTGATAGTTCAACTGTGGGCTGCAATAAACCCCCGCTGATAGTTCAATTGTGGGCTGCAATAAACCACCGCTGATAGCTGATACTTCAACTGTGGGCTGCAATAAACACCCGCTGATAGTTCAACTGTGGGCTGCAATAAACCCCCGCTGATAGTTCAACTGTGGGCTGCAATAAACACCCGCTGATAGTTCAACTGTGGGCTGCAATAAACCACCGCTGATAGCTGATACTTCAACTGTGGGCTGCAATAAACACCCGCTGATAGTTCAACTGTGGGCTGCAATAACCCCCCGCTGATACTTTAACTGTGGGCTGCCAGCTACAGTTATGAGCTACAGTATATGAGCTAACGTTATGATAAGCATAATAAAAGACAATGATACATTTATCCATCTTGGAAAATTACCAGATTCTTAAACTTTGCGTTACAAGATGTACTTACGCAATCGACCGACTGTACAGAGCATCGGATCCGAGCATGTCTTGTCCAAGGTACAAGTGAAGGTCACTCAAACGGACGGTGATAAATACTAGGATTAGAAATCAACTAATAATTAATTGCGTAATTCTGACTGAAAGGTGAGAGAAATCGTTCTTATATACAATACATGATGCAGATAGCGAGAAAATAATGTTTTTCACTTACCTTTGTAACAAATGGGTTCACACAAACAGCCATTGCTTTAGCCACAAATTTTCTTTGCAAGAGCACAATTTCTTTGTCTTTTTATCGCTTTTTACAGCACAAAGTCCATAGCATGACAGATGTACGCTCGTACAATAAAGATTATCTATGCAGATTTTCTAAGTTAAGCTGTAAGTAAGTAGTGAAGTTAAAATTTAAGAGTAATTAATTAGTCACACGAAATTGAATCCAGACACTTTAACGTCAGTAACGTTACGCTACGCTACTCACGCATACATGAAGTGTAACAAACAGCGTACGGCGAAAATTTTTATTTGGTAGCTTAGTACTTTGCGACGGGCAATGTAAATCTATTAACACATTCGCAGTGTCCTCCACCGCTTCGTTATTTCTATTCTGCCTGCGCTTAATTTTTAGGGGCCTTGTCTTCTCAGTTTCTTTTAGACTAGGACTAATTTTAAATTCCAAGGCAGCCCCCCAAACAAGTCTGGGCGCTCGTTAAAAACAAAGTGGAGCGAGCGAGGGGTGGACGAAAAGACCACTTCGGATTCACACGGCCAAGTTGGAGGACCTTTTTATTGCCCCTGGCATGGCACCCACCCACCGTTACCACCATAAAGAATGAGCCCATGGCCAATGTACAGTCAGTCTACGGCCAATTAAACAAATGTACACTTAAGTCACGTGACAGTCGGCCCGGCCTCAGTTCCTAATGCCACTTGCCCCCACTGCACAGAACAGACCTCAACCTCGTGCATTCAACTTTATACGAGCACGTATAAAATAAGATACAAGACTGAGGCTGAGGGAGTCAGTCCAGGAGGTTGACTGATCCCCCCTCGGAGAAAAATACAACTATCAAAATTAAAGTCATAAAAAACAAAGAATTGCACGGAGTGCCAATTACCATTAGGCATTAGGTACCATATTGGGAGCGACTAACCGGCTGTCAACGGGGCGCCATAACTTGTAGCTCGTAGCTACACATTCATGCTCTATACGCTTACGAGAGATAACGCCCGTTTTGTTTAGGTGTACAGCGGCACTGACTTCCTATCGTCATCGTCAGGCATGCAAAAAAAGGTTAAGCTCAAATTTTGCCTATAAACTTCAAACCAGAAGCTTGAAAATCTGTATTTTTCTGATCCCAGGATTGGCCAAATTTCGGGACTAAATCTCGGGATCGCACAAAACGGGATTTTGCAATCCCTAGTAGGGATTGCAATCCCGGGATTGGGCCAAAGTCCCGGGATTTCCAGTCCCGGAATTCGGGACCCCAAATCCCGGCACTAATTTTTGTTAATATTTTTACAAAGTGCTGTAATATAAACATAACTAGGCCCACAACAATTTTATTATACTGCGCTAATTTCCGTTAATTGCCTCACGTCGTGTGGCACGTTTTTAAACCCCGCATCACAGATTTAAATGTGAAATTAATTCCAATTTAAATTTTGATATGATTTGCTTCTTTACTACTAATTAGTACATTTATACTACTTACTTCAATAGGTCACAAGATAATGCTGTTTACCATCTACACATAGATCATTATCTCTGTAACAATAAAAAAGTAAGCAAAAAGCGTTTAGCGCATATTTTGCCTTAAAATTTCAACCTAGAAGCATAAAAATCTATATTATTCTGATCCCGGGATTCAATCCCGGGATTGGCCAAATTTCGGGATTAAATCCCGGGATCCCGGGATCACAAAAATCCGGGATTTTGCAATCCCTAATCCCTAGTTATGACGCGTTAAACCGCTGAGACCCCTATCTGCATTTGACAATACGAGGCCCACCGAAAATGAATTTAAAAAGCAGGTTGCCAACCAGAAAACTTTATGGGCCATGTCTGACTAGGTGCATGCAATTTAAATTAATATGTTTATTGCTGATATAGATGTTGCATATACTGTCTGGCTTACTACGTGTATTTAATTAGCAACAAAAGCAGAAATCATAGATAAAAAACATTGAGGGCCACCAGTTCAAGACTCGGCAGAGTGACAAAATGCACACAAAAAGACGCACGACAGGTATGTTTTTAATAACATAATAGCATTTTCGTTCGAGCATCAAAATAGCAAAAAATTACTAACTAAGAGTAGTGTTTGCTATAAGGTAAAAACGAAATACGTAAACGAAAAAGTAAAAAGTTTAGTATTAAGAAAAATTAGGGGTAGTAAAATGGATGCAAAAATCGGTGTGCATTGATGCCATTGAAATAGAATAATTCAATTTTAAAAAAGTTCAATTAGAGCGCCCGGTAAAACACAAATACTGACTGATACGATGTACATGAAGACGTTTAAATACTTCCTCACAACAGATTGGTTAGGTTTTCCTTGGATTTCAATTCTAATCGATGCAGATTTCTCGATCAGTCAATATCTACATCAGTAGCTAGATCAATGTCTACATCAATAGCTAGATCAATGTCTACAACAATAGCTAGATCAATGTCTACAACAATAGCTAGATCAATGTCTACAACAATAGCTAGATCAATGTCTACAACAATAGCTAGATCAATGTCTACATCAATAGCTAGATCAATGTCTACAACAATAGCTAGATCAATGTCTACAACAATAGCTAGATCAATGTCTACAACAATAGCTAGATCAATGTCTACAACAATAGCTAGATCAATGTCTACAGCAATAGCTAGATCAATGTCTACATCAGTAGCTAGATCAATATCTACATCAGTAGCTAGATCAATATCTAAATCAGTAGCTAGATCAATGTCGTAGCTAGATCAATATCTACATCAGTAGCTAGATCAATATCTACATCAGTAGCTAGATCAATGTCTACATCAGTAGCTAGATCAATGTCTACATCAGTAGCTAGATCAATGTCTACATCTGTAGCTAGATCAATGTCTACATCTGTAGCTAGATCAATATCTACATCAGTAGCTAGATCAATGTCTACATCAGTAGCTAGATCAATGTCTACATCAGTAGCTAGATCAATATCTACATCAGTAGCTAGATCAATATCTACATCAGTAGCTAGATCAATGTCTACATCAGTAGCTAGATCAATGTCTACATCAGTAGCTAGATCAATGTCTACATCAGTAGCTAGATCAATGTCTACATCTGTAGCTAGATCAATGTCTACATCTGTAGCTAGATCAATGTCTACATCAGTAGCTAGATCAATGTCTACATCAGTAGCTAGATCAATATCTACATCAGTAGCTAGATCAATATCTACATCAGTAGCTAGATCAATGTCTACATCAGTAGCTAGATCAATGTCTACATCAGTAGCTAGATCAATGTCTACATCAGTAGCTAGATCAATGTCTACATCAGTAGCTAGATCAATGTCTACATCTGTAGCTAGATCAATGTCTACATCTGTAGCTAGATCAATGTCTACATCAGTAGCTAGAACAATATCTACATCAGTAGCTAGATCAATGTCTATAATATTTCCTAGATAAAAATGCATTTTAACTTTTTCACATGGAAACGTGACCAATATTGTCAAAAAAGTGTGGGTGTGTAATACAAAAGGAAAATTTACGCTATAAAAGCGATAATACACGACAAAAAAGCTGTTGCATAGGACTGACCGGAAGTCCTGACACTTCAATCTTAGCACAAAAAAACAGGGAAGCAGCTAAAAGCTAAAAGTACAATTTTCCGTCTAATAAATTAAATTTTGAATAGTTTGGTCATGCTCACAGACACTAGAATATCTAGATGGGCCACTCAGCACATTTGCGTGTAAGCTACTTTCAGTTCAGTAGTAGGTTAGACAGAAGCATTCTAATCTAGCTCGCATTTGCAAAGCCAAGGCACTTGCCTCCTCCAGCTTAAACCCTCCAACCGCGCCTTTCCCACCACCCCAGCCCCCACCCCGCCCCAATTTTATTGCCTTTCTCGGAATTCCAGCCTAAAGCTGCGATGTACATTTCAGTGGACTGGCCAATGTACATTCTGGCTGAACCAATTAGCTGTTTACGCCTGCAAACTTGGACTTCTTCTAAAAACGTATCAAAGCTATTACAGCTGCCGTCAATTTAATAAAATAACTTATATATTCTTCTTTGCTACTGAACTGAAAGTAGAAAGCTGTTTTACTATGCCTGAGTGGCTCATCCAGTTATTTTAGTATCCGAGGTCATGCTAGGCAAACAAATGGCCCTGGTTAAAAAAGCTAAGCTTAGTCCAAACAATATCGCCATTGAACCTAGCCAGTCGAGCAGTGCTCAGAGAGGCAAAACTGCCGCCAAGTGTCGGCACGTAGCCTCTGCTAGTAAAAAAATTCATCATAAAAACCTGCTCATCGCGCGACATATGCCGCCTAAGCCATTCCATCTGCACTACAGGTATAGAAAAGTTATCAAAAAGTTGGTAGGAAGTTTTCAAAAAATCTGCTTCTCCACCTTCGATGTCGATCTTCATGATTAGGGTAGAGCCTGGGTCAAGGATGCGGGCCAATGCGTTGCCAGAGCTGGACATCACGGGGATCGTGTCCGCTACCGCCCGAGAGAATTTCGTGGCTCCTCCGACGTTACAATCGACAGGAAAGTTCAGATAGGAGAGTGACACCCGGCTGCTGATGAAATTCCACACTAGATGGGAGCGGATCTGAAAAGGTTGGGGTTGAAACAGCTAAACTTCTCAGCAAGCTTCACGCATCAGGTACATCAGTTTCACACCCCATTTAGATCATTTTCACACCTCATTTAGATCATTTTCACACCTCATTTAGATCATTTTCACACCTCATTTAGATCAGTTTCACACCTCATTTAGATCAGTTTCACACCTCATTTAGATCATTTTCACACCTCATTTAGATCATTTTCACACCTCATTTAGATCATTTTCACACCTCATTTAGATCATTTTCACACCTCATTTAGATCATTTTCACAACTCATTTAGATCATTTTCACACCTCATTTAGATCATTTTCACACCTCATTTAGATCATTTTCACACCTCATTTAGATCATTTTCACAACTCATTTAGATCATTTTCACAACTCATTTAGATCATTTTCACACCTCATTTAGATCATTTTCACACCTCATTTAGATTAGTTTCACACCTCATTTAGATCATTTTCACACCTCATTTAGATCTTTTTCACAACTCTGTATAGATCATTTTTCACAATTTAGTATAAATCATTTTCACAGCTTTTATTTTCAGACTTTATACAGATCATTTTCACACCTCATACAGATCTCATACATCTTATATTCACACCTCAGTGACTGTCACTCACCGCAGTTGTTATATCGCTAGCACTCTTATTCAGACGATTTCTAGTCATCAAAGCTTCGGCCGAGAGCCGGATGCGTAGCAGGTTTCGAATATTGGCATCTAGCGACACCACAGGTACTCCCAAGTCCATGGCCGCCAAGGAGAAGACGCCGATATTTGATCCGACATCGACAAAGGTGACGCCGTTTGGCGCGACGCCTCTGTCAGATTTAATCCGACGCAATAAACCAATTAAAGCGGCTACATTGTTAGTCTCGAAGCCCGTGCGCTTGCGAATCTCGTCGGATATATAGTCGCGTTCGGAATAGATGTAGCATGGCAGGCTGCGGCCTGTCACAGGGCTGGGCAAGCTGGCCAACTGGCTGCGAGAGCGGACCTGATGTTTATTTGGGGATCAAGTTACGCAACTGTCAGTCTCCAAGCTGGAAGTAGTAAAGATGGTGTATCACGTACAAACCAATCTGGGAGGGCTGCAGGTGGCTCAGCAACTGAGGATCTGGGAGGCTGGTAGCCCAGCAACTGAGGATCTGGGAGGCTGGTAGCCCAGCAACTGAGGATCTGGGAGGCTGGTAGCCCAGCAACTGAGGATCTGGGAGGCTGGTAGCCCAGCAACTGAGGATCTGGGAGGCTGGTAGCCCAGCAACTGAGGATCTGGGAGGCTGGTAGCCCAGCAACTGAGGATCTGGGAGGCTGGTAGCCCAGCAACTGAGGATCTGGGAGGCTGGTAGCCCAGCAACTGAGGATCTGGGAATCTGGCCCGGCAACTGAGGATCTGGGAGGCTAGCCCAGCAACTGAGGATCTGGGAGGCTGGCACAGCAAACGATGATCAGAGAGGCTGGCCCAGCAACTGGGGATCTGGGAGACTGGCTCAGCAACTGAGGATCTGGGAGACTGGCCCAGCAACTGATGATCTGGGAGGCTAGTTCGGCAACTGAGGATCTGGGAGGCTAGCCCAGCAACTAGGGGATCCGAAAGAACTGAGGAATAAAATGGCAAACGGCTCACCTGATCCATAATCTCGTCTGGCAGCCGGTCCCGCAGACGGCACAGCGGGAAGCTGCCATTGACGATGGCGTAAGCAGCGGTGCCGGAGCAGATCCTGTCCCGAATCGAGTCGCTGAGAAAGTTGATGTTGCGCAACTCATCGTAGGCTTTGCAGCTCGCCGCTGCCTCGACGTTGGATCTGTATGATATTAAAATTAACGGAAGCATCAACTTTTATTAGTGACAATAAAAATGTTACGCAATAAATTTTCTAGTGGAATACTCAGTCAGATGAGTTCCGCAAATCTTTAACTAACCCATTCCGGACATTTCCACAGCTTAAAACTACTACCAGTAGTGTAAAAGCAAATTGCATTGCGCTGAACTACGCCCAACTATACATTATCTAGAAACGAATATAGCTCTAGAAGGAAACATTACAGGACACCTTATTTTTACTAGGCTAGGGGGAGAGAAGGCAGCTGAAACGACATTTTAGCATGTCAGGAGGCGTCATGCACAACCATTGGTTTATTATTTTTTTTATTAGAGGCAGGGGGGTTGTGTGCACCCTGGCGCACTTTAAGCGACATAGGCACACAACCGGCGAGAGGAGTGCTGCCCATTCCGCCGACTCCCCTGAGCAGGCATACAAGCGCGCGGATACGTACGCAGGCACACACTCACACAGGAGTGTACAGCGGCCCTAACTTTATTTATCGTTAGGCATGTACACTTCACTGTGCCTTGGGGGGTTGGCTCTCAAGGCCGTTAATTGCCAAATTAATGTGACTGCACTTGGAATCGAGCCTGGGTCGCTGGCACACCAGAGTAGCTGCGCTACCGCTGGGCTACGGCCCCCCTTACAACCATTGGTTGGATTCCACGTGTAGCATACATTCACTTGGGGCTTGTAGATAGCCAGTAGGTTGTTGTACGATTCACAGTCATGAGGGTCAACCTCCAAAGGCACATAGAGCGTACATGCCAGACGATTAGAAAGTCATGGGCTACTGTACACCCTGAGAGCATGTGTATGAATGCTTGTCTGAGCACAGTATTGGAACGGTTGTAAATGGAATAATATAGGGTCTGGGTCATAGACTAAAATATTTTCATTCAAATTTGCAAAATGAAATAAAAAACAATTTAACAATAAATACCCTGGTAACACCTACTTGCTACTGTCAGCTGGAAAAATCCACGACTTGTGTGAAAACTCCACTTGATCTATGCCAAGATAGATTGAATTTGACCCAAAGAAGGCAACAAATAAGGCAACCGTTAGCAATAGCAAGCAGAGAAATAATGGTATTATTTTGCGGTAGAATATCAATGGCATGTTTCTGTGACGGTGTTTATATATAAATGTAAATCTGAAATGTCAAAAATGGAAGAATTATTGAAATACTATTTAAAAATATTTGAATTAGAAATACTGTCACAGGAAAATTTTTTATTGAACAGTGCAAGTCTCGTGAAAATCAGTCAAGCCATTCTTTCAAAAATCAATTTCATATGGAAGGATGGATAGACAACTCATTTTATTATATAAGAGAAAACAAAATTGATGTATAAACTATATATAATGCTCATTATATAATGATCTGGGGTCTAGAGACCCTGGGGTTGGGGACTTAAACAATCAGACTTTTGATGCTACATACACATTGTGGTTGGGTAGTAAGGGCTAATGTTAAGGTGAATGTTTTCACTTTCAATGCAAGGGGAACCTCTTAAGTCCATAGAATCAAGGACTCAAGCAACAAACAAAAGTTTGACACTTTATGCATGTTGGGGTTGAAATCAAGAGGGGCTGAAGTTAAGATAAATGTTTTCACTTTCAATACAAGGAGAGTTCTTAAGTCTCTAGGCTCTGGGCTCAGTCTCCAGGGGCTTCAGGCTTAACATTTTTTACACTATAATGCACATTGTGGTTCAGGACCATAAAAAATGCTAGATTGCAAAGAAGGCTTCTAAGAAACCAACTGATGAGTAGCCCATTGCTCTTAGTAGAAGATCTCAATAAGAATTAGACATTTGATTACTTTACTTTGCTACTTTAGAACAAATCCTGCAGCTGCTGTCTTGCAACTCTGTGCTTGATCAGCTCTACTTGTGGCTTTCTTCTGAGGGAGCATAGAAGCACTATGCAGTATGTATTTCTATGGCCAATGATATGCAAACAAATGCATGCTGCTTACAGCAAGAAGCACTTATAAAAATTGGACTTTCGTAGCATGAAAGCTAAAATAAGCTGCTAACTTTTAAAGCATATGATTTTTTAACATATTAATACTTGTAGAAGCAAGCAACAGTGACACTACTTCTGGGCCACCCTTCGTATAATAGCCAATAGCAAGAGGTCTAATGCCTAATGCCAAACATTTCAACTATAGCAAGAAATTTATACAAAGTTACAGAAAGTTTATTAGCTATAGATATGGTTATGGCACGGTGCTACCATAGGCAGAAAATTGCTTAAAAAATTCACCGGAAAAGTTATTTGTCACAATTGACAATCGAGTTATTAAGGATTCCATGGAAGAAAAAATTAAAATTGTACTCGTTTGTTTTAGCTCAAAAAAACAATTTTCTGTTTTTTACCATAGATTATATTGGAAATTTACTGCATTGTAATTGAATTCTTTCAAATTGTTGTCAATATGCGTATTAAAGAAGAGTTATTACAATTTAAATCGAAACAAATTCACAATTTTTTTCAGCAAGTCCATGAATATTGTATTGTATGCACATTTTAAATCTACTCGAAGCTTAGCACACTGTCTTACATGAAGCAAAACAACTCAAAGCAGCATGGTGCTGCGGCGTTTCACAAACCCCAAATTTTATAACATAAATTTTTTTTTATATTCTTTCACCTTAATATCTAACCTCAAACCATGTGAATATGTTCTTGATGCTATGAAATTTTGGGTTTGTGAAAGCACCCCTATCATACAAGGTTTTGTATTACCTTACAATTCAAATTAGAATCGTTACAATTGCAATTTAATATATAGACTTCAAAGGGGACATTTATCGGGTTGATTTTCCTGGAGGCTTTGACTACAATAACTGAGTGGGTCGAAAAATTGTGCTACTAAATTTTCTGACTTCATAACTGTCCAATACTTGCGTTGCAGTTCAACTGTTGCAGTTCCGGATTCGCACTTTCCACAAAACGCTCACAAATGGCGACTGTTGTAACACCGCACAGCTGCCAGGAGCCTTTCAGCGAAGAGAGGATGCGTGCTCGCCACCTTGTATCTCTCCCAATACAGGAGGAAGTCTCTGTGCATCGACTCCATGCATTGTTCGCTCCATGGCCCCAGGCCTGTTTTGTCCTTGGCGCGGCAGAAGTCACTGACGTGGTGGAAAATCGCGTGGATTTTTGGACTGATGGAAATGCCGAGATCGGCATAACTGGTGCAAAATTCCTGAATCGCCTGCTCGAAATTGGGACGCAGCTCACTCCCGAAGCATGACACCACGACCGAGTTCAACGCTCGAAGGGCGGCAACAAACGGCAGCGCTGCCATCGGGCACATCGCTTCTAGCAGGTCCACGTTGCGCAGCAACTTGCGGCTCGCATTGCCAGTGAAGCTGCCACCGTGATGCTTGTCACATTGGACATTGCAAGCTGTAAGCCAAGCTTCACCATGCAGACCCTCGTACAGCACATGGACCGCACTGGTCAGTAGGTGCAGCTCCGGTGGAGGGACAATGTGCAACACCGGGACTTCAACTCCAG
Organism: Macrostomum lignano; assembly: GCA_002269645.1. Taxonomy (NCBI): domain Eukaryota; kingdom Metazoa; phylum Platyhelminthes; family Macrostomidae; genus Macrostomum; species Macrostomum lignano. The sequence continues at coordinate 19,827 of NIVC01003210.1, forward strand.
CGGAAAAGATGCTGGGCTGGACGACATTATCGAAGTGCTTAGCTAGTTGGCGTTCACCACCAGCAGCCAGGTAGGCCTGGTATTTCTCACTGAGGCTGCCAAAGGTCCTTGGCTCGCCGCAGCTGTCAAGGCTCCCTTTATTAACGTTGCACCAGGTGCAGGCATGCGAGCTGCTGTGGGCCATCAAGCCGAGAAGGATGTTGGCAAGCTTCAGGTCACACGCGATGCTGATGTTCGCCGACAGAAGCTGCAGGCGGCAGCTCTCCCAGAGACACTCCAGGTTCCTGTGGTTCTCCTGCGTGTTGGGAGCGATGCCAAGGATGACGGCCCGATGCACGCCAGTGTCGAGGAATCGGCGATCAGCCCCCTTCTGCTGCTCCTCACCAGCACACACGCACAGGTCAAAAACGGATATCGAGAGCTTCAAGAACCCACCTCCACCATCGATTCCAATTCTGACGACTGTGGAAGCAACATCCATCAGCCGGCGGTTTGCAATCATGCGGCCCAGGAGCTCGACCACATCAGTGCAGACAACGGCCCACTGCTCAGCTGGAGTCTGCCTTCCCCTCTCTTCTCGGATAAACGCCAGCTGCTTCGCTTGGAAGAGGTCATCCAGTTCGTGATCCATCTCCCTCAATGTCTGCCGGATGTTGCTCTGGACAGCTGAGGCGCCAATCGAAGACCGAAGATTTCGAAGTACAACCTCCGTTTTGCGCGAACTGAGGCCCAGCTCACCTTGCAGATGACGCATATTATCCGCCGTGAAGACCGCTGTTGGCTTCGGAGGCGGCGGATTCACGGCCAGCCTCATTGAGGGTCCAGCGTTGGATGCCAGCACGGTGATGCCCGAGGCTGTGTCTCCGGAGCCTGAAGTAATAAGTTTCTGCCGCACAATTGTTGTGGCGAGCCGCTCTGGGAATTCCGGGGACGCTTCCTGCAACAGGGCATGCGCATTCTGCAGTCTTGTGGGTCTGTTGCATGTGTGCGGCTTGCCCCTGCCAATAGGACTGATGCAGAAGGAGCAGACCTTGACCATTTCGGGCTTGGGCGTTGTAGCCTCGTCCGCCGTCAAACTCGGCCGCCCAACAGACCGCTTTGGGACGTTGGCTTCTGGAGGATGGACTCTGCATCTGGCAGTGCTGCAGATCTTACAGTCGCATCCATCTTGGCCCACTGATCGGGTCACCGGCAGTGGCTGCACGTCCCTGAAGTCATACATCGGTGGCACATCAGCCCGTTGGCCCTTCTCCAGCTGCTGCAGAGCGAATCTGCACGTGCCACAAATTGCCTTGGGAACGCGATTATCGTGCAGATCGTAGAGCCAGCCACTGTGCCGATTGATGATGGCCAGCATCCAGGGCGTAACGGATCGCAACTCTTTTGCCTTCAAAAAGCACAAAATGCAGATCCGATTGAGGCAATCTTCGTGTGATAGTGGCATGACAAAAACTGTGTACACGCAAGCACAATCGTTGCAACTAAATGTTTCGATGAAACACTTTTAGACAGAGTTGGTTAGACAGACTTTTAGACAGAGACAAACCTCCTCAAACGGGACCTCCTTACTTTTAAGGTTTGACGTTTATATTGATGAAAAACATAAATGAGCACGATGGCATTACAAGACTGAGGGTGGTTCGGCGAGTGCTTGGTGCAAAGAGCACACACCAATGTACAATATCATACTTTGTACGTACAGCTCAGGAAGAGAGAGAGCAAGCCACAGCATACGAGTGCTTACCTACGTATGTAGAATGGTGGAGGGATTGGCTGAGGGTAAAGCTTTGGGTCTGGGCGGGCTGGGTGGATCTGAACCAGTGACTCATCCGAACAGGGTGAGTACGAGTATAAAGGCTCATTCACAACACCATCAAACAAGCAACCAACTCACATGACTTACATACAAAGGGATGAAAAACTATGCATATGTCGTGTGATCACTTGAAATTTGGTCTCGTTTGATGGCGGTGTGAATGGGCCTTAAGGCTCTCTTGTGGTAGGCCCATCCAAGTCAAATGTGTAGCTTTTAGGCATCAACCAATCATTGATGAATATCAGTAACATGTTTTTTAATGCTTGCCTTTGATCCTGGACTCAATCGAATTGATTTCTAAATAGTACGGTGATACTTCACTTTTTTATTAATTCGTCTATGGTAAAAACTGAAAATAGCACTTTTTGAGCTAAAACGAACAACTACAATTTTTATTTTTTCTTCTAAGGAATCCTTACTAATTCGAGTATCGATTGTGACAAATAACTTTTCCGGTGATTTTTTTTAGCAATTTTCCGACTATGGTAGCACCGTGGATATAGATAAAATTTGGTTATAGCAAAACTCTATTAGAGTTCTTATTCACAATATTTTTGGCTTTTATTAAATCTATAAATAGACACTTATTAAATGAAAACTTACAAAAGTAAATAGTTTTATAAAAAACAACTTAGCATCCTATATACTAAAAATGAAAATCTTGCTTGCTTGCTTGCTTGTAATCGATTAGAGAAAAAATGGCTTAACCGATTTTCATGAGACTTGCACTGTTCGATCAGAAATTTTCCCGTGACGGTACATGCATCTTGGCTAAGAAATTACTCCATGTTAAAGCGATTAAATATTCGAAAAACATGCTTTTTTGCAAAGTTCAAGCAAACTTTTCGACTTGAAATGCATTGTAAGAATGCTAGAGAAAAAACTGACTGGTTAAATTCTGATTCTGAAATAGATTGCATCATAACTGAATTGTAACTCCGACTTGAATTGCGTCACAGTATTGAAAATGCAGTGTGGAAGCATAGCACCAGACTTGATTTAGATTGCGTAACCATATTGTTAACTGATACTGACTGACTGAGAAATTGATTATGTCATAACTGCCTTGTGTGATTTACTCTATGCTTGGAGTTTTGAAACTTATAATTATAGAAGTGCTAAAATTCATGTTATCAAAACGATGAGAGCTAGCCTAGACTGCTAAATGCAGGGACGATGGTTTGAATTTTTAGAGAGTGGAGTTTTTTTAATTAAAGTTTTTTTACACCAAGAAAACTAAAAAATCATAGAAGCGTCATGTAAAAAAATCATAGAAGCGTCATCTAAAAAGTCATAGAAGCGTCATGAAAAAATCATGGAAGCGTCATGTAAACAATCATAGAAGCATCATGTAAAAAATCATAGAAGCATCATGTAAACAATCATAGAAGCGTCATCTAAAAAATCATAGAAGCGTCATGTAAAAATCATAGAATCGTCATATAAAAGCATAGAAGCGTCATATAAACAATCATAGAAGCGTCATGTAAAAAATCATAGAAGCGTCATGTAAACAATCATAGAAGCGTCATATAAAAAGCATAGAAGCGTCATGAAAAAATCATAGAAGTGTCATGTAAACAATCATAGAAGCGTCATGTAAAAAAATCATAGAAGCGTCATGTAAAAAATCATGGAAGCGTCATATAAACAATCATAGAAGTGTCATATAAAAAAGCATAGAAGCGTCATGAAAAAATCATAGGAGCGTCCTGCAGAAATTGTAGAAGCGTCATGAAATAATCATAGAAGCGTCATGTAAAAAGCATAGAAGCGTCATGTAAACAATCATAGAAGCGTCATATTAAAAACCATAGAAGCGTCATATAAACAATCATAGAAGCGTCATGTAAACAATCATAGAAGCGTCATGTAAAAAATCGAAGAAGCGTCATATAAAAAGCATAGAAGCGTCATATAAACAATCATAGAAGCGTCATGTAAAAAATCATAGGAGCGTCATGAAAAAATCATAGAAGCGTCATGTAAACAATCATAGAAGCGTCATGTAAAAAATCATAGGAGCGTCATGAAAAAATCATAGAAGCGTCATGTAAAAATCATGGAAGCGTCATGTAAAAAATCATAGAAGCATCATGTAAAAATCATAGTAGCATCATGTAAAAAATCATAGAAGCGTCATGTAAAAATCATAGAAGCGTCATATAAACAATCATAGAAGCGTCATATAAACAATCATAGAAGCGTCATGTAAAAAGCATAGAAGCGTCATGTAAAAAGCATAGAAGCGTCATGTAGACAATCATAGAAGCGTCAAGTAAAAAATCATAGAAGCGTCATGTAAAAATCATAGAAGCGTCATGTAAACAATCATAGAAGCGTCATGTAAACAATCATGGAAGCGTCATATAAAAAAATCATAGAAGCGTCATGTAAAAAGCATAGAAGCGTCATATAAACAATCATAGAAGCATTATATAAAAAATCATAGAAGCATCATGTGAAAATCTTAGAAGCGTCATGAAAAAATCAGAAGCATCATGTAAAAATCTTAGAAGCGTCATGTAAAAATCATAGAATCGTCATATAAAAGCATAGAAGCGTCATATAAACAATCATAGAAGCGTCATGTAAAAAATCATAGAAGCGTCATGTAAACAATCATAGAAGCGTCATATAAAAAGCATAGAAGCGTCATGAAAAAATCATAGAAGTGTCATGTAAACAATCATAGAAGCGTAATGTAAAAAAATCATAGAAGCGTCATGTAAAAAATCATGGAAGCGTCATATAAACAATCATAGAAGTGTCATATAAAAAAGCATAGAAGCGTCATGAAAAAATCATAGGAGCGTCCTGCAGAAATTGTAGAAGCGTCATGAAATAATCATAGAAGCGTCATGTAAAAAGCATAGAAGCGTCATGTAAACAATCATAGAAGCGTCATATTAAAAACCATAGAAGCGTCATATAAACAATCATAGAAGCGTCATGTAAACAATCATAGAAGCGTCATGTAAAAAATCGAAGAAGCGTCATATAAAAAGCATAGAAGCGTCATATAAACAATCATAGAAGCGTCATGTAAAAAATCATAGGAGCGTCATGAAAAAATCATAGAAGCGTCATGTAAACAATCATAGAAGCGTCATGTAAAAAATCATAGGAGCGTCATGAAAAAATCATAGAAGCGTCATGTAAAAATCATGGAAGCGTCATGTAAAAAATCATAGAAGCATCATGTAAAAATCATAGTAGCATCATGTAAAAAATCATAGAAGCGTCATGTAAAAATCATAGTAGCATCATGTAAAAAGCATAGAAGCGTCATGTAAAAAGCATAGAAGCGTCATGTAGACAATCATAGAAGCGTCAAGTAAAAAATCATAGAAGCGTCATGTAAAAATCATAGAAGCGTCATGTAAACAATCATAGAAGCGTCATGTAAACAATCATGGAAGCGTCATATAAAAAAATCATAGAAGCGTCATGTAAAAAGCATAGAAGCGTCATATAAACAATCATAGAAGCATTATATAAAAAATCATAGAAGCATCATGTGAAAATCTTAGAAGCGTCATGAAAAAATCAGAAGCATCATGTAAAAATCTTAGAAGCGTCATGTAAAAATCATAGAATCGTCATATAAAAGCATAGAAGCGTCATATAAACAATCATAGAAGCGTCATGTAAAAAATCATAGAAGCGTCATGTAAACAATCATAGAAGCGTCATATAAAAAGCATAGAAGCGTCATGAAAAAATCATAGAAGTGTCATGTAAACAATCATAGAAGCGTAATGTAAAAAAATCATAGAAGCGTCATGTAAAAAATCATGGAAGCGTCATATAAACAATCATAGAAGTGTCATATAAAAAAGCATAGAAGCGTCATGAAAAAATCATAGGAGCGTCCTGCAGAAATTGTAGAAGCGTCATGAAATAATCATAGAAGCGTCATGTAAAAAGCATAGAAGCGTCATGTAAACAATCATAGAAGCGTCATATTAAAAACCATAGAAGCGTCATATAAACAATCATAGAAGCGTCATGTAAACAATCATAGAAGCGTCATGTAAAAAATCGAAGAAGCGTCATATAAAAAGCATAGAAGCGTCATATAAACAATCATAGAAGCGTCATGTAAAAAATCATAGGAGCGTCATGAAAAAATCATAGAAGCGTCATGTAAAAAATCATAGGAGCGTCATGAAAAAATCATAGAAGCGTCATGTAAAAATCATGGAAGCGTCATGTAAAAAATCATAGAAGCATCATGTAAAAATCATAGTAGCATCATGTAAAAAATCATAGAAGCGTCATGTAAAAATCATAGAAGCGTCATATAAACAATCATAGAAGCGTCATATAAACAATCATAGAAGCGTCATGTAAAAAGCATAGAAGCGTCATGTAAAAAGCATAGAAGCGTCATGTAGACAATCATAGAAGCGTCAAGTAAAAAATCATAGAAGCGTCATGTAAAAATCATAGAAGCGTCATGTAAACAATCATAGAAGCGTCATGTAAACAATCATGGAAGCGTCATATAAAAAAATCATAGAAGCGTCATGTAAAAAGCATAGAAGCGTCATATAAACAATCATAGAAGCATTATATAAAAAATCATAGAAGCATCATGTGAAAATCTTAGAAGCGTCATGAAAAAATCAGAAGCATCATGTAAAAATCTTAGAAGCGTCATGAAAAAATCATAGAAGCCTAATTTAAAAACTAATGAAAGTGTCATTTAAAAAATTAAGAAGCATCATGGTAGAATAAAAGAAGCGTCATGTCAGACATGAAGGGTGTCATGTAAAAATTAAATGCAGCTATAATGCTGTGCTGGGGTGAAAAACTGAGACGTAAAGGCTCTCAGAGAATAACTGAGATTACGGGGGGGGGGTTTCTGAGATGTCAAAGCAAAAGTCAGAAGCTACTTCAAAGTTCATGTACTTTACTCAATTTTTTTATTGCATTCTTTGTTGGCTCGCCACGGGGGGCGCTGATAGAAGAAGAGTCATGTAAAAAATAAAAGTAGCACTAAGTATACATAAAAGAAAAGTCATGTCGAAGTTAAAAGATTCATTTGGGAATGGCTACGATGTCAAAGCTTGGTGGAAATCGTTATAGTGCTGTGATTCTTAAAGAAGGAATCACTAAAATGTCAAGGCTTAGGGGAGAAGAATTTCTGAGATTTCAAGGCTTTAGGTTCGGTTAAAGTTAGTTTTTAGGTCAGGTGTGGGTTGAGGGTTAGATTTTATCAGGTTTCAAGGTTAACAGGGGATTTTTTAGATTTCAAGGTTTATGGGGGCCATCGCTGACATGTCAAGGCTTACGGGGGGAATAGCTGAGATGTCAAGGCTCACGGGGTATAAATGAAATTTCAAGGCTAAAGCCAGAAGCTACATGTAGTTTATTGAAAACTTTTTATTACATTATTTGATGCCTCCTCAGGGGAGGGATCGCTGATAAAAAAGCGTAATGTAAAAAATAAAAGAAGCTTCATGTCGAAGTTAAGAGATTCATTTGGGAATCCCTACGATGTCGAGGCTTGCAGGGAATTGCTATAATGCTGTAGTAGTGCTATAATGACTCTTAAAGAGAATTACTAAAATTTTAATGCTTTAGGGTTAGGTTACGGTTAGGGTTAGGGTTAGGGTTAGGGTTAGGGTTAGGCTAGGGTTAGGGTTAGAAGGTTGACAGATATTTTTAGATTTCCAAGGCTTATTGGGGGCATTGCTGAGATATCAAGGGGGGGAAGTTGATATGTTAAAGCTTGTGGGGGGAATTACTGACATGTCAAGGCTTACAAGGTTTGACAGGAGATTTTTTAAGATTTCAAGGATACATGTAGCTTATTAAAAAAACGTATATTGCATTTCTTTGGCTCCCCAACGGGGGGCGTAGATTGCTAGTATGGGGGCTAAAAATTTTTTTACCAATTAGCACAATCCAAAAATTGTTTTTGGAATTATTTCTGATTTTAAATTTAGATTTTTCAAACTTAAATTTACATATACATTTAAATCAACCACTAGGAGGTTGGTAAAAAGAGGTTCAAAGGTAGGGAAATCCTTTACAAAAATTAAACATATGTTTTAATAAAGGAAAAGAAACCTATTGATGCTAAAATATAGGCCTATGTTGTATACTAATATGGTTTGCCTCTATAGCCATTCATTTCATTGCTCTCTTGATGAGCCATGACTAGTTGTGGCTATAACTATCCTAACAACTTTAGCTAGTTGGCTGGCTGTCTCAATTCTAGTCTACCTTATTAAGTGACAAACTCCTATTCTTCTGAGCTGCACAATGGAAGACAAATAAGGATAGGAACTCAAAGTGATTCAACTCAAAGTCTATAGAATTACACTAAGATAGGTTAGAAAACAAGAGTGCCCCACTCTGCACTCTGCGCCACCTTGTATTATTGCCTTTACAATGGATATTTATTAGTGGGGATGTAACCTCTGCCTTAGCATTCACTCTATACTTATTGCTAGATGGTGCGCAGACCATCTTGCCCTTAGAGGGGCTATAGTTGGCATTTAGGAGTTCTGGCATGCATGGACAATATGGTTCCTTCAACAAGCTTGCATTTATTCTCAACCTTTGAATGTCCTTGGATTGATCTGCTCACCTTATCCCTGTCAGTCTTTATCCAACCTTTGACTGGCTCAATCCCTGTGGTCACTAGTATGCTTGGCCTTGTCCCAGGTAGAAGCCTCCATTGATCAATTCTCCTCCAAGGGTCCCTCCTCTCTATTGTGGTATGAGTACTAAGTACAAGTGTGAGGTATTGAGTACCTTAGTTGTATTGAATTTATGTTTTAATGTATTCTAAATTCAATTCTTGATCAATTCAAAGCATTGCATAACATTTAATTCAAGCCAATCTGCCAAATGTATACATTCAATATGCATGTTTATTTTGAGAAAGGCTTCTTTATTTTATGCAAAAAATTATCAACTATAACCCATACTTGCACTATTTAATTAGAAGTTTTCTTGTAATAGTAAAAGTTATGACTAGTATTGATAAATTTGTCAATATGAAAAGTATTAGAATATTTCTTAAAATATGCTTTTTGTATAAGTTAAGTTATTTCTTATATTACAAATAAGAAAGCAGAAACCAGTGCGGTTATTTCTGAAGCTGCGCGATACCGAAAGGAAAAAAATCCCTGCTGGCAGCGCACCAAAGTCATCATGGCCAACAAAGGTTTCGCTGAATGCAGTGCTTTTTCTGAGGAATTTCCAGATGCTAACTTTGTTCATTAAGGAACCAATCGGTATCCATATCATTTTTTCAACGCAAACATGTCATCTAGGTAATTCTAAGATTTGTATTAAAAAACTAGACTGAACAGTCCAGATCTTAAACAAAGTTTTAGTATCTGCTATGGGCTAGACACAATAATTAAGCTTCAAATCTTAAGTCTTAAGTATCTTCAAGTACAATTAGTATATACTCTTTAGCAGGAACAGAATTATTAGCAAATTCTATTTTTTGTAGACTCCATTTTTGCATCTTTATTTTTTCTTACAGCAGCACCCTATTCCTTTGAAAAAATTTATAGCTAGCAAAGCGAGTTACAAGCAAATATTCTGCAAGAATGTTTAAAAGGGTAAAAGACAATTTGTTGGCGATCTTAATTGCAATTGTTTTAACAATTTAACATGCCAAAGAAGCACAATAATTGAATCATAACAAATTGTTTCATAATTTCATTGTGTACAATGTATTGTGTAACATTATATGTAATTGGACTCAATCTATATTTTTAATATAACTGACCGGTCGAGCATTAAAATACATTCAGACTGTACATGTACATCACATTTAATCTGTCATCTCTTACATTACCTCCTCGTTCCAATATGCACATGGTGCATGCACATGTGCCTACCCTTTTCAATCAATTATTCCGCACGTTGCACTTATTAATATACCAATTGGTTTTCTATGATACACCATAAAGCTACTGCCATTAGAGTACTATCGTGGCATCTGCATCGATATAGTATGCAATATAGATGAGATATACATATACCTTTGAGATAGATATTACTATCTAATCTAAATGCTAGATAAGCATTGAGCAGTTTCAACAATTGTGCAAAGACAAATGTGCCTGCAAGCTAAATTTTAAGTGAAACTAATTGCGCATATAGTTGTACACTAGTATAACAATATATTGATCAAGATATGAGTAAAGAAGCCGTTAAAACCAGACATATTCCCTACAAGTAGATAGTACTAGTAATATATTTAACTGGACAAATAACAAAATGGCTATTTGTCCAGTAAAATAACCAGACGAATAGTGAAATGGCTATTTGTCCAGTAACCAGACGAATAACCATGTCGCTATTTGTCCAGTCACCGGACAAATAACAACTGCCATAAAACAAATATACTTTTAGTAAACTGTATTATCAACTTAGAAACTTTTAAAATTTACCTAATAAAGCACAATAAAACACTAGCAAACTCTAGTGTTCGGCTATAGCCGTAGCTACAGCTACAGGATCCTATGGCAAATACGGTAAAATAGGTGCCTACTGCAGCTATGGATATGCCTAGGGTAGCTAGCTGCTCTTATGGCTACGACTAAGGAAATATGGTAGTTGCTGTCACATTCTGTAGATTTCCATAGCTGTAGTTATTAATGTTAAAATGGAAAAAAATATTAGAAACAGGTAGAGTAAAACAAAGATACTTTTAGTAAACTGTATTATCAACCTAGCATAAAATATACCTAAAACTGTACAATAAAACACTAGCAAACTCTAATTTTTATTAATGTGAAAAATTTTAGCGTTAGTACTTTCAATAATGACTAAGTATTGTTGCTTTGAAAAAAAGACGAAATATAATCTTACAAAGACAATTAAGTGTTTCTTTTATTTTCTAATTTAATTTGCAGTTGTTTAAGCACTAGGTTATTTTCTTGATTCAAAATATTTTGTTTTTTAGACTTTTTGTTAAAACTATGGCTATGGCTATGAGAACTATAGGAATATGATAATTTTGGGGTCCCTATGGCTACGGAATACGCAGGGGCGTAGCCAGGATTTTTTTTGGGGGGTATCGGTTAGCTGTTATCAGAAGGCAAGGGCTTGAGATCCACATATCCCCTTAATGTATTTCTAGTGCATAATACATATAATTACTCTATTTGTTTGTTAATTGTTATTCTTTTGATTTGGATACCTTTCTCTTCCTTAACGGTCATAATTGCAACTGAAAAAAGGAAAAAAAATGTTGCTTTGGAAATTTGGGGGTATTGGCTGATATACCAATACCCCCCTCGCTACGCCCCTGGGAATACGGAGAACTGGAGTAAGCTATAGTTTTGTTTATGGCTATGACTATGGTACATAGACCCTCTTTATAATGGAACACTAGTGATTTAGCAGCAAACTCAAAGAATCTGCTGATCCTATGGCATATTTGTTGTAATGAGATATATTAGGTGTATATTTTTTTCAATAATTTTTTTAATCCTATCTTGTCTTGTCTCAAAATTTTTCAACTTCATTTTTTTGTCTCAAATCTTGTCTTGATCCAAATCTTGATTTCCAACATCTTTAAAAGATTGTACTTTTGTACTTTTCATTTCTTATACCTTACAATCATAAAAATGCATGGCACCTTTGGTTTTATACATCTATTTTATCATCTCTGTTACAAATATTTGTTACACAGTAAGTAAGCTAAGAATGATAAAATAGACTTAAAACCAAAGAGCTAAACTATACCATTTTAATGGTTTTAAGGAACAAGATATGTGCAAATATACATAGAAAAAAATTTAACATAGCATACAATCCTAACTATTTGTACAAAAAGCTTGTAAACCAAAACTGGCAAAATAGAAGGTGATTGTAAATTGAAGGATTGCCAATTTTATTATCAGATATAAATTTATTGAAGCTTAAAAAATCTTAATAAGGCAAATAAGGCAAGGGATTTTATAGATAATACTATCAATAAGCCCTACCTAATTTGCTTCTAAAAATTTGATTGTATTTAACCACTGGCATTACTATTGGCATAAGGCATTAGAATGTTTTAAGTGGAGGTGAGGCAATTATCAGTAATACTCCCACTTTAAAAGTACAGGGGCTATGGCTCCCTGCCCCCTCCTATTCTGATGCATATGATCATGATTCATTACTCATGTTATTATCAATTTTTGTAATTGATCCTATGCATATGGATCTTAGAAGTTAGATCCCAAATCTGACCCAACCCCAATTTAATCTGTATTTTACCGTCTACCTCTCATCCATCGTCAGAATCATTATGAGTGTACGCCCGAATAAAAATGAACAATTACAAATAGAATAAATGCATGCCAAAAAAAGGTTTAAAAACTCAAGCCGGCGAGCTAAAAATCGGAAAAGATATTAATTTTTTTGCTTTTTTTTAATTCAAATGAAAAATGTAACGCTTAAAGAGCAAATATATTTTAGAGTACTTTAAAGTTTATAAATTTTAGAGTTTTAGCTATAAAATTGATGGCAATAAACCAATAAGCTTTAAGATTTGTTAAAATGCGCTGTCACAAGGTTAAAACCAAAAGCTTGATTTTACACTGAAAATGAACTTTTCAATCTTTTTTCCACTTAACACAAACTTCTGCGTGAATGCATAAAGTGAACGCCAGGTATGACGTAGCGAGTTCGAAATTTATAGTTAGCGATTAATTAATTATTAGTTATTTATTTATTAGTTAGCTAGTTCAATTATTAGTAGTGTTGACACGCAGAGTCGAGACAAAACGCCGAGTTGAGGAGAGTACAAAAACGAGCGCGAGGCAACAATTTAAATTGGCGGAAAATCCGATTCATTTAAACCTAAGATGTCTATCAAAAAATTATTTAGCTGGGGAACCTGCAAATTAATCAACTAAAATAATTTTAAGTAATAAAAACTCAGATAGAAACTAAAAATTTAAGATGCTAACGACGTCGTCACACAGGTATACACGCCGAACTTTTTAAAGAGACAAACTTTTAGAATAAAAAAATATTGGTGAGAGCGCAATTCTAGATATTTTGTGCATCTATACTCCAAATATTTTGCGTCTTTTACCATGCAGCTGTTGGTTCTCACAAATATTTTATTCTACCTGACGATGCTGTGTTTAGCGAAACACGTCGTAAAAAAAATAAAGCTTTTGTTTTTTTCGCAATGGTTACATGTGTATCATCGCAATCTACAAATACTATGTACTTTCGGAAAATAAAATATTTCTAGTTGGCTTTATTTGTCTTTTTAAAATCAGTCATGAAGATGAAAGTACAACTAATGTGTGTTGACTAATACCATTTAACGTACGAGTACAGCTGGAAGAACTAATACAGATTTTACATAATTATTTTTCCTTCATTGTTGCGAATTTGGTTAGATTGTTGCCGATCGAGTTTTGCTTTCGCTGAATTTGTTTATCGCCGAATTGGTCAGCATCCATAAGTTGTAGTGATGACGAAGTGTCCACAAGTCTCGGTGATCACTTTGTCATCTGCACCCTTTGAGACTTTGGACAGTTCGTCATCTGGATGTGCAAAGCTATAGTAGCGTGCTTAAACGGATCGTGCAGGGGTCGCTTAATTGGCTGGAGTTATAGTCATTTAATCCAAGTGATTTACAAGGCTGTGTTCTAGTCGGTTTTGATTGTTTAATTAAATGTCATGAAAAATGCCACCGATCAATAGCGACCGCGGATCCTCCTCCCCCCCCCCCTGGCAACGGATCCCTCCTGGAAAAGGGACTAAAAGTAGTGCCGTGGGGGACTGAAGCGTACGTAGATCGGGGAGAACCGCAGCTAACACAACCACTGCGTTAAAATCCTCCGCTACGGCCCTGCGAGGGCAGCTAGAGCGGATCCTCTCCTTAGCGACCAGCTCTAGCTAGTTTAGCGCGGTTTTGGGGCTGAACCAGCGAATCCGGCCTATTGGCTTGCTGCGCAAGCCAGGGACACTGAGCATAGCGCGGAGCACAAGCAAAGCATGCACAGCTCAATGACTTTATGTCTGCAAAGTTTAAAAGCAGATTGCTGCAAGCATCCTGCGTGTGTTGCTGTCTACTATTACCTTTTCGAGTTTAGCTAGCTATGAAATGATGTAGAGCCTCATGTTATCAGTGCATATGGGAATATCATATTGGCATGACTGGCCTGAACTGGTCCACTACGCGTTTTAATTTCTCCTTTAGCGGCTGTGGGGTGGCGTCAGGCAGGAGAGCTGGCCAAAAATGGCTGGGAGCCATTATTGGGGTTGTGTGTGTGGTGTAGCAGAAGCCGTTGCTAGGGGGGGATTGCACGGATTCAGCTTCTATACAATTTTAAATTAATAATGAGAAATTTATGGTAACGTAACGAGCTCGTATAGGGGCCGGCGTTTTGTGCATGGGCTTCTGCGCTTTCTTGGGCGGCAAAATAAGGGTTTTTGGGCGCCCCTTTCTTCAACTGCTTTTAGAGGTGCCAAAAAACACACGTACTGTTCGAGCCTGTGTTACTTTTCGGGGCTTCAGTTCTAAGCTTTAGCTGAAACTAATCGATCACATAGATAGATAGATAGATAGACACAGACAGACCATTTTTAGTATATAGGATGGTACTGCTATGCCGTGATAAGGGCCGAAAATTTGCACTTTAGTTGCTGCCATGTGTTGCCTCAGACCACAGCAGCCATATGCATTGCGTCATAACAACAGCAGCCATGCTTTGCGTCATGACAACAGCAGCCATATGCATTGCGTCATAACAACAGCAGCCATGCTTTGCGTCATGACAACAGCAGCCATATGCATTGCGTCATAACAACAGCAGCCATACTTTGCGTCATGACAACAGCAGCCATATGCATTGCGTCATAACAACAGCAGCCATGCATTGCGTCATGACAACAGCAGCCATGCATTGCGTCATGACAACAGCAGCCATATGCATTGCGTCATGACAACAGCAGCCATATGCATTGCGTCATGACAACAGCAGCCATATGCATTGCGTCATGGCAACAGCAGCCATATGCATTGCGTCATGACAACAGCAGCCATATGCATTGCGTCATGACAACAGCAGCCATGCATTGCGTCATGACAACAGCAGCCATATGCATTGCGTCATGACAACAGCAGCCATATGCATTGCGTCATAACAACAGCAGCCATGCTTTGCGTCATGACAACAGCAGCCATGCATTGCGTCATGACAACAGCAGCCATATGCATTGCGTCATAACAACAGCAGCCATGCATTGCGTCATGACAACAGCAGCCATGCATTGCGTCATGACAACAGCAGCCATGCATTGCGTCATGACAACAGCAGCCATGCATTGCGTCATGACAACAGCAGCCATGCATTGCGTCATGACAACAGCAGCCATATGCATTGCGTCATAACAACAGCAGCCATGCATTGCGTCATGACAACAGCAGCCATGCATTGCGTCATGACAACAGCAGCCATGCATTGCGTCATGACAACAGCAGCCATGCATTGCGTCATGACAACAGCAGCCATGCATTGCGTCATGCAACAGCAGCCATGCATTGCGTCATGACAACAGCAGCCATGCATTGCGTCATGACAACAGCAGCCATATGCATTGCGTCATGACAACAGCAGCCATATGCATTGCGTCATGACAACAGCAGCCATATGCATTGCGTCATGACAACAGCAGCCATATGCATTGCGTCATGACAACAGCAGCCATATGCATTGCGTCATGACAACAGCAGCCATGCATTGCAAAAGCTTGCCAAAATTCTAGCAGGTAACCGTGAAATCTGTCTAATTTTGACATCTTGGCGAAATCCGTAAAGAATCAAAACTTTTTTTGAGCATCGACGCTCTTCGATTAAGAAACTGCAGACTTGACTTCCTGTCTCGCATTCTGCAGCGAAAGCGCCGTGCAGCAAGCAACCTGCGAAATTGGCACAATTTGCGAAACCAGTTCCTTCAGCTGCTTCAGCTGTCCACGGCTCATGGTGCACTCATCAGCTTTCATCAACCTGCTATTGGTCGCCTAACGTGGGGGATTTCAGAAGCGCATTGAATGAGCCGTTTTCAACAGGATTAATTTAAGTGGTGGCAGCCTCTCCTACACTATACTGGGTCTGTGGGGATAATTATTTACCAAAATAGAAGATACAGGACTAAACTAACTAGTGAGTATTCGATACCAATATTTGAATGCCCTAACTAGCTCAAGTCCTTTCTAACCCTCGACAGCACTGCCATTCGAATTCGTTAATCTGAATTCACGGACAGGAATTCCGACATGACTAGCCGGAGAAACTGCATCTTTGAATTCGCGCTTACTGTCTGCTTGACAACTGCAACAGCTGCGGAAGTGATCAGTCCGGGTGTACAGTTCACCGCGGCCAGGACGGGCAGCGCTGTCGCTCCGCCGGAGTTTCTCGCGCGAATTGAAGACAGCGAGATCGGCTGCGGTATCGCTTGCAGCCACAGGTCGGACTGTTTCGGCTTCTACTGGCTGCTCGGTGCTTGTCGGCTGTTCGACTTGCACGCGTTTTTCAACCTTGACGCCTGGGTCAGCATCGGCACGTGCGACGTCTTCCTGCGAGGTGGGTCATCTGATCACAATTGCATATTGCGTAATCGCAGTGGCGTAGGCAGAGAGGAGACAGCAGCTCCCACAAGGACAGGGCGGCCCACCAAGAGACAGGGGTGCCTTCCAAGAGACAGAAGCGGCCCACCAAGAGACAGGGGTGCCTTCCAAGAGACAGAAGCGGCCCACCAAGAGACAGGGGTGCCTTCCAAGAGACAGAAGCGGCCCACCAAGAGACAGGGGTGCCTTCCAAGAGACAGAAGCGGCCCACCAAGAGACAGGGGTGCCTTCCAAGAGACAGAAGCGGCCCACCAAGAGACAGGGGTGCCTTCCAAGAGACAGAAGCGGCCCACCAAGAGACAGGGGTGCCTTCCAAGAGACAGAAGCGGCCCACCAAGAGACAGGGGTGCCTTCCGAGAGACAGAAGCGGCCCACCAAGAGACAGGGGTGCCTTCCGAGAGACAGAAGCGGCCCACCAAGAGACAGGGGTGCCTTCCGAGAGACAGAAGCGGCCCACCAAGAGACAGGGGTGCCTTCCAAGAGACAGAAGCGGCCCACCAAGAGACAGGAGCAGCCCACCAAGAGACAGAAGCGGCCCACCAAGAGACAGGAGCAGCCCACCAAGAGACAGGAGCAGCCCACCAAGAGACAGGGGCAGCCCACCAAGACACCAAATACTGGCGCCCCTTTGGGTTGCGGTCCCTCCAATTAAATTTCCTACCAACGTCACTGTATTGCGTTTGATTAAATCCATCATCTCATCAGCCAGGTAATTAGACAAAACTGCTTGCATGTTCCTAAGTTGAAGATTTTGAGACAATAATTATGCATACAGATTGAAAACAAAATGTAAACATTGAAACGTTACTGATGTAACCCGGTCGAGCGTTTCTATATTACAGATTTTACACCAGAGAAACTGCCGATTTCCACCTGCCAAGAGAGTTCATCGAAAGTGCCGTGCAGCCGCGCCATCGATGGCGTAGCAAATCAATATTATCACAACCTCTCCTGCAGTCACACCAATTTAAACCTCAATGAGTGGTGGGAGGCCAGTCTCACGACTCCATCCCTCGTGTCATTCGTCACCATCTATAACAGACTGGACTGCTGTGGTCATCGACTAAACAAGTTCGACATCCTTGTGGACGGGTCCGTGTGCAACCAAGTGAGGCTCAGCGCTCCATTCTCCGTTTCCAACTTCTCCTGCAACGCCTACGGCTCGAAAATCCGCATATTGAGTCGCAGCAATCCGGCAGAGCCGGTCACCATCTGCGAGTTTATGGCCTATAAAATCCAAGGTTAGCAAGAGATTTGAGCACTGTGGTGTCGCGCTCGTTGCGACTCTTGAATCGATCTTGAGAAAGAAAAATCTACCGTGAAAATGCGAAAATCAGCCAAGAAAACATTATGAAAATAACAACACATGTCGGAGAAGGATGCTATATATTGTCTAAATAAAAACTTTAACCCTCTGCTATATAACGTCAAGACAATTTTTGAGTCAATAAAATTCACTTAACCTTCGTTCCTGTTCGCGCACCTCCCAATGGTTATCACTCGACCCAGCTAGCTGTTTGTATTATCTCTCTAAGCAAAAAATCGTTTTAAAATCCATCAAAAACTGGAAGTCCAACATTTTACCTTTCATTTTTACCTAGAAATATAAATCAGAAGACCAACAGTACATTATATATTCTCGGTCAAAGTTGCATTATATCGCAAGAAAGTATTATTTGCATTTTTTGTTTGTCTCTTTGCCCATATAATTTTTTTAGGATTTTTAGTTCGAACTCCAATTTTAGCTCTTTAACATGTGCATTTCGCACCCGAAGGGGGTCAACTTGCTAGTCAATATACTCGTACTCGCGCTCAGACAGACAGTTAATATTGACAGTAACAGCTAGCACCTTAGCATTCTTGTTGAAGCGAAACCCTTCAATTTTTTTAGTTCATTTTTTTACGGCAGATGGGTGCTATAAAATAGAGTTACTGACAGAAGAACAAACGGTAGCTAGCAGGAGCAACGAGACGGGCCTTGAGCCGCCTCTGCCACCTCAGCCAGCCAGAACAACCTTGCGGGAGCATGGAAAATGCCACCGATCAATAGCGGCCGTGGACTCCCCCCTGGCAACGGGTCCCTCCCGGAGATTAGCAAAATAATGTACCGTTGACAGGGAGGGGACTAAAAATGCTGCAAGGGACTGAAGCATAGAAGGGAGCCGCATCCAACCAATGCGTTACAACCCCCCTCCGCCACCTCTGCGAGGGCAGAGCGGATCCTCCTAGCGACCAGCTAGTTTAGCGGTTTCTATTTATTATTCTATTTATTTATCCTTAGAATTCTCCAGGAATTCTATTCCTGGCGCACGCCAGGAAGGGACACTGAGCATAGCAGCCAGTGGAGCAGCTATTCAATACTATGAGCATGTCAGCAAAGTTTTAAAAGCAGATTGCTGCAAATATCCTGTATGGATAACAATAATTATTTTTACTCAGGCAAATATACAGATATATGGGCAGATAATGCAACCTACAGCTCAGCCGCAGCTAATGCAGGGTTGGGAGGGGGACGTTTGCCACACACACCCTCAATTATCCCAGCTAATGCTGGTACCCATTTTACAGCTGGGTGGATTCCTTTTCCAATTAGCAAGCTATGAAATTAAATGAGGATTCATCTTGTCTGTGCACGCACTATGATGTAGGAGCGACTGGCCTGAACTGGACCATGCATTTCAATTTCTTTCCTAAGCGGTTGTGGGTCCACTGTGGGATGGGGGTCTACTAGCAGAGCTCACCCCATAATGGCTGGGATACGAGAGCCACAGACCAATAAGTATACATGTAACTGTATTGCATTGTTATAACCGCAGTCGTGAGTCGTAAGCTCTAGGCTACGAGTTTAATCTTATATATTCTCCACTTGTAGGCTTCAAATAAGACTATTGTGATTTTAAATCCATTTTTACGAGTAGCCGGACTAAAGAAATGGGCTATTAAAAAAGAGTAAAACCAGTTATACTTTAACTACTGATTAGCATATAAAAAGATGTTAGCATATAGATGTTAGATGTTAGCATATAAAAATGTATAGAGTTCTCAATGCGCATTAGTTAACCCTATTCGTCTACACGAATGCGATGGACACCGTGTTTGTTTCACCTCAGATACCGCTGCTGGCGCATTTGCTGGGAAAACGAAACACCTACTGTAATATATCGTTCTAGAGCCCGCCTTCTGCTGCGTCTGGTGACACGCGTTATGTCTGCACGCTGCACACCAGCGTCGCTGAGAGTCGTCGCATACGACCTTACGGAAACTCTAGTTGGAGTAACGCCGTCTTACGGAGCCACCTCCTTTACCATAAAAGCTACATATTTGCATAGGTGCAAATATTAGAAAAAATGCACATGAGGATATTGGTTGGTAAATGTATCGACTCAAATTAGGCACAAGCACATGCAACTACGGTAAGCAAAATGGAGGCTAACCAGCCCTTGTCTAATGTTCAATTTTATATCTAGTCATCAAGCGATTGTGCTACGTAAACAAGTCGGTGCCAACCCAGCTACTTTTGAACACCGGATTCGAATAGAGGGCCTCATCAGCCCCTCAAATAGTTCGGGACCTCCAGACCGTAACCCTCCCTTGTGTGGGAGTAGCGTAGATGCTTTTAACCGCGAGGGAACCTCTCGTACTTAAAATAGCGCTCGCCAGCACCTCCCAATCGGGGCTTGTACTCGAGCATCATATATAACTGTCCCCGATTGGCTCGCCCGACTTCACCTTGATGGACGGGTCCGTCAGGCGCTGCAGTCCCGCCGTGTACCTGTCCACAATCCCTTTGCTACCGGCCGAAGCTGGTTTTCAGCCTCTGTCGCGCGTGCAAATCGACGAGAGACTGTAGAGTGTTCTACCTCCCTCAAAAAGTGATAAAATTGTTAACGTACTACTTACATAGTAGTAAGACAAGTAGCATGTACAAGAATAAGCGTTGAACCATATATATATTTTTAATCAACCAATCAGAAAAGCGAAAAGTCGGGCATGTTATTTTTAGCAACCCACGAATCATGCGTGACCTACAATTGTCAAGTTAAACCCCATCTGCGATTCATCATTGGTCACGTGCGACCTACATTTGTCAGTTCAAACCCCACCTACGATTCATCATTCGGCTTGCACCCGGATGAACCAATCAAAGGTATTTAAGAATAGATCAGCTACGGTAACCAATCATGTGCGCTCACACTAGACTAGTTGCGTAACCTTCTACCCTGTCATGCTTGACAGCAACCAAAGCGTGACCCTTTGACATTTACGAAAATATGATGGACGACCTCGAGAGAGATCCGTTTGCCTATAAATACAAGCGGTCCGAAGCGGACCCGGAGCCAACTCCCAACGATAGGAGAAGCTCCGAAGAGGAAGCCTTAGAAGGACTTCCTGACCACCAAGTCAATCGAGACTCGGTCGAGTTGTTGCGGTAAGCCTTTCTCATTTACGCCCGTTGTTTGAGTCGACTCACTATTGTTATAGTGTTAGAGTCTGTTGAGACTCTTGAGTCCATTTGAGACTCCATTGGTTGTAGTCTCCAGAAGGACTACCCTGATAGATCTTAAAGGACTATCAGCGATTGCCAGAGCTATACCTAGGGTGCATTAAGGCACCGCTAGAAGGAGAAGGCTTATTTAAAACCGCATTACGGCGCAGGGATTCCATTGTTAATTCGAAGCTTCTGATTGGTCCTGACTGCAGATACCGGCCGGAAACGAATCCAAGGAATACTTGAGGAACTAGGACCTGGATCTTGGAAGCGAGGCGCCTGATTTACCAGTCGACAGGAAATCCTCAACTGAGTTAAAGCGAGAACGAATCACCGGGAGCGCTCTACAAAACAGGACTCAAGGTAACAAATACCTTCAGTTGATTACTGGGTTGCCTAGCAGTGGCTAGAAGTGATTATTCCTCGATTACCGTAAAAGTCTCCGTAATAAGGACCACATCAATACTTAGGGTACTCGAGTACAAACTCCGATTTGGTCCTCCTAGGGCGTATATACTCGTATCCACCGGCCAATATGAACCTCCGGGCGCCTCGAGTCTGGGCCCAGTGGACCGATGAGGTTTACTGGTTCCTTCTTCAATAATGAGCATTTCATTTTCAACCTTTATTTGCTCATAGAATTTGCTTAATCGATTCAGTTCTGAACTGGTGTTATTTTTCCCCCATGGCACGGTTTATCTCTGCCTTCGAGTTTCCAATTCAACAGGGTGCGAATATTTGGGTCTTCTCGCTCGGCATTAACAATTCGCTCTCTCTACTTGGGGTTGGGTAGGAAATCGACTAACAACTTATATAGCCGATCCCATTCTGATTTTGCCGTGTACCTTTGATTTCGCTTTTGCCCATACTCCTTCATTGAGGGATTCGATCGTAACTTTGCTCTCTGCAAACTGACTAGTGGAGTGGAGTACGTAGAATAGCAGGGGCGGGTGACTTTGGGAAAGCATGTCGTCTAGTTGAATTGGGCATCGACTTGCTTTTGGAGATGAGGAGGGATGCAGTGGGTAGAGATTCTGACAGGGTCTCATATTCTCAAAAAATTCATGAGTGACTAGATGAGTCAGTCCCATGTCTAGGTCATGCTGGGATATTGCTTCGTGGTGCTCCCTCACGAGGTCAATCACAGCTTTCAGTTAAATCAGCACCAATACTGAGTTCACTTACCCAAAGCATCTTCAGTTGACTGAGCTTGGTGGGCGATACTCATATATTCCAGTAGGCAAGGTCCTTGGCCTTCATGGGCTTGGCTGCAGTAGTTTTAATTACTTCGACAGGGTGTCGATTGACAATATCCACGATGGCGGTGCTGTCTCTTATGGTGACCAATGTCGGAGCCATATCCACACCTGTCAACTCCTTGGCTCTCACGCCTTCTCCGATCGATGATTGAACTCATGTTCTTCGGCTAATCTGATAGGGATCTTATCGCGCTGTTAGCGGGAATCACAGCGGTATGAATTCGCTGTCTTGATCACTTTGGACCATGCTCAGGAAGCAGTTTCCGGCTCCGGTGTCAAGTAGAAAATCAACTTCTCGGCATTCAATGCCTCCAAAGACAATTGCTTTGCAACTCTTTTGGTTTAAATTTTGCTTTCGATACTTCGCTTTTTTGGGATTTTTTCGATTTCTGGTTATTCACTGGTGTAGCGACCGAGGACTATAACACCTCGGGTGCTGACACTTTTACATCTGAGTCGCTTGACTCTGACATGTTCGAGAATAAGGCAATGGGCGCGCATTGGTGTTGACACGAAATTTACAGGTGCATTACGCATTGGTGCATTACGCATTGGGTTTTTGGAGGAAGGGGCTTGTTGCCTTCTCCAGGGGGTTGGGTGGCAGACAGGCTGACGAGGATAGTGGAAGGCCTGTATCTGCGGGGATTTCCGGAGGGACGTGGTCTCGAATCTCAGCTTCCCTGATTAGGCGGGTTGCGGGTCATCTGCGCAACTTTGGAATAATAGAGATAAACAGAAAGTTAATTCAATAAATGATTGTCTACATTGTCTTTCATTTTAATAATCCATGCTTGGAACTCAGCATCCCACGGCTCATCCAGTTCCTCAGAGCGACAAGACGCTGTGTCAAGCGACCATCCTGCAGCTAAGCTAAGTCAAGTAAGTCAGCCTTAGTGACGCAGTCTATGGCCGAAATGCTTGCCGATCAGAAAAAAGCAAATTGATTGACAACAAGCTTGAAGAGACAGCTTGTCTTCTCTGTCGGTAAGATTGTCTTTTTTAGAGTTAGAGATGTAGATTATCTATAAGAATCACTATGACAGATCTGGCCTCGATTAGTCCACTGGAAGCCTCTGGAGCCACCGGACAGTCTGGTGCTAGCGGAGAGCAGCAGCAGCAACCGCAGCAACCGCAGCAGCAGCGGCGGCGGCGGCGGCAGCTGCAGAGAGCCCGGCCGAGGGCCACAACTCGACTGCGCGCAAGCATCGCCCAGCAGTTGGATAACATTCGGCGAAGGTTTCAACTGCACAAGCTCTGGGACTCGATGCTGCGTAGTCTAGAAATATCCGCCGTTCTTCTGGTCCTCCTGTGCCTGCTCACCGTTCTCATTGCCGTTGTGTTCTACTATGTCAACAGGAACGGACACACCGACAGTGAGCGGTACAAGCTATTGAAGGCCAGAGAGGCTGAGTACAATCGCTCGCTGGCTGAGGTTGTTCAGATGTCCGGCAAAGCAGATTTGAATAAAACTCTGCTAGCCGAGAAGCTGAGTCGACTCAGACAGCTAGGCAGGTGAGCTCGTATAGTCATGTGCGTTAAGTAAGGGTTTAACTTTGGTATGCCGCCTAGTTTTGTTCGAATAGCGCCTGGGCTGTTCGGGTAGCAATGGCAATATCGTTTTCTATGAAGCGCCGGTTGAACGTTTAGATAAATTACAACTCTGCAGTGCACTATGACGAGCTTTGAAGAAGCCATAAGCTTTCAAAATAGCCAAACTCCTCTAACTACATGTACAGTAGTGCTGAGCTCGTGGCAGGGCCACAATCCCCTCCCCCCTACGAACTCTAGAATTGAAACTAGAAATGAAGCGCCCAATTTTTCTATATATTATTATTTATCTTGGAGGGTTTACTTGTAAAATTGAATATTTGTAGTAAAAAACCCTCTTAAACTACGGCCTAGGGTTGTAGCAAAGTGGTCAGAGCGTCGGACTTGCGACTTCAAGGTTGGGGGTTCGATTCTCGACGGCCACTCGGTACAATTTGTGTCCTTGAGCAAGACACTTAACTCTGCATTGCTTCAGTTCACCCAGCTGTAAAATGGGTGCCAGCATTAGCTGGGGTATGAGGCTGTGTGTGGCGACCCACCAGTCCTTGGACTGAACAGCCGTAAGCAGCCTTCAGATGCGCCGCGCAATAGCTGCGGCTGAGCTGTCGGTTGCACATCTGGCCCAATTGGGGCAGGTGTAATCAATTATTGTGCATTATTATTATAGCTTTTGTCATGCTATCTCAGCCTAGGGACATCCAAACTCAGCCAGCCCCAACTCAGCAATGCGTTTTTTGGCTCGAGCTAGTCGAGTTTTACCATAGACATGCTTCTTGGGGCCATGCTATCTCAGCCTGGGACATGCAATCTCAGCCAATATAGATTTCAATTGCAAACAGATCTCAATGCTATCATTTCTATAACGTGACATGAAATGGCAACAAACAGCAATGAATGAACGCAGCAAGAAAAGTCAGTAAGAATCTGAAAAGTGGCTGAGATTGCATGTCCCAGGCTGAGATAGCATGGCCTTAAGAAGCATGTCTATGGTAAAACTTGACTGGCTTACGTAAAAAATCGCACTGTTGAGATGGGCTGGCTGAGTTTGGATGTCTCTAGGCTGAGATAGCATGACAAATACTATACTTGTAAATATTAATAATATCCCAAACGCAACGTGTAGAAACCTGGTCTACAAGGACATAAAAAACGCGATCAAACAGCACGAGCTGAGGCCGACCTTCACCCAGTCGATGTACTACGCCGTCACCCTGGTGTCGCTCATTGGCTATGGGGACATTGCTGGCGCCTCCGAACTGCAGTACTTCTGCGCCAGCCTGTGCATGCTAATTGTGGTTCCGGTATGGTACATGTACCACCACCAGCTCTATCATTTGTTTTACTTTTTCCAGCTCTACTGCTATCGCCGTTGGGTGCACAGGCAGCAGGTGGAGAGCCGGTCAAACAGAACCATGATGGTGCTATGGGCTGTCAGAATACGCAACGCGGATGTGTACAGAAGGTCCCGATTCTACCTGAGCAATCTGGTGCTGATGATTGTGATTTTCCCCGTCTGTTGGGCCGTGTTTTCCTTTAGCGAAAGGCAGCTGGCTCTGAAGGACCAGCTGTGGCTCATTGTGCAGTCAATATTTCACATTGGCCTGGGAGATGTGCCACCACAGGCGGCCAACTGGCCCGTGATATTTCTGATGATCAGTACCTGCTTTCTCATCTACTTCCAGTGCTTTGCGTTCATTGTGCCGCAGTATCCCTCTATGAGGCTGGCCAGGATCTTGCAGAATCACTACAGCTGATGCTTGGGTGAACAATTGTTACTTACACGTACGAGCTAATTAACTCTGCTCTCTATTAAATTACAAACAGTTTTTTAAATGACACTTATTCGAAAACTACTTATCGCAACTTCTGTAAATTCAAATCGACTCTTATTGATTCGTTACTACTTACTATCAGTAGCTTAGAAAAACATTGTTAGCGGTTTTTAGCTATTTTTGTAAACATGTCGCAATATTGCATCTGATACCATTATAAACGTTCATCTTTCAATATTTATAGACAAAAAGCGAATTGAAAATAAAACAGTAAGTATCCATTCAGATAATTTATAATTGTTTGTCCATGCTGCCTTTCAGTGTCCCATGCTGTACGATCATTATTCAACGCTTCTAAATCAATATTTAAGGCTACTAAAAATACATTAATGAGACAATGGTAGATTGTGTGTATGGTTTTGAAGGTAGACAATGGTAGATTGTGTGTATGGTTTTGAAGGTAGACAATGGTAGATTGTGTGTATGGTTTTGGAGGTAGACAATGGTAGATTGTGTATATGGTTTTGTCACAGACAATGGTAGATTGTGCATATGGTTTTGTCACAGACAATGGTAGATTGTGCATATGGTTTTGTCACAGACAATGGTAGATTGTGTATATGGTTTTGGAGGTAGACAATGGTAGATTGTGCATATGGTTTTGTTACAGACAATGGTAGATTGTGTATATGGTTTTGTCACAGACAATGGTAGATTGTGCATATGGTTTTGTCACAGACAATGGTAGATTGTGCATATGGTTTTGTCACAGACAATGGTAGATTGTGTATATGGTTTTGTCACAGACAATGGTAGATTGTGCATATGGTTTTGTCACAGACAATGGTAGATTGTGTATATGGTTTTGTCACAGACAATGGTATATTGTGTATATGGTTTTGGAGGTAGACAATGGTAGATTGTGTATATGGTTTTGGAGGTAGACAATGGTAGATTGTGTATATGGTTTTGTCACAGACAATGGTAGATTGTGTATATGGTTTTGTCACAGACAATGGTAGATTGTGTATATGGTATTGGAGGTAGACAATGGTAGATTGTGGATATGGTTTTGGAGGTAGACAATGGTAGATTGTGTATATGGTTTTGTCACAGACAATGGTAGATTGTGTATATGGTTTTGTCACAGACAATGGTAGATTGTGTATATGGTTTTGTCACAGACAATGGTAGATTGTGTATATGGTTTTGTCACAGACAATGGTAGATTGTGTATATGGTTTTGTCACAGACAATGGTAGATTGTGTATATGGTTTTGGAGGTAGACAATGGTAGATTGTGTATATGGTTTTGTCACAGACAATGGTAGATTGTGTATATGGTTTTGTCACAGACAATGGTAGATTGTGTATATGGTTTTGTCACAGACAATGGTAGATTGTGTATATGGTTTTGTCACAGACAATGGTAGATTGTGTATATGGTTTTGTCACAGACAATGGTAGATTGTGTATATGGTTTTGTCACAGACAATGGTAGATTGTGTATATGGTTTTGTCACAGACAATGGTAGATTGTGTATATGGTTTTGTCACAGACAATGGTAGATTGTGTATATGGTTTTGTCACAGACAATGGTAGATTGTGTATATGGTTTTGTCACAGACAATGGTAGATTGTGTATATGGTTTTGTCACAGACAATGGTAGATTGTGTATATGGTTTTGTCACAGACAATGGTAGATTGTGTATATGGTTTTGTCACAGACAATGGTAGATTGTGTATATGGTTTTGTCACAGACAATGGTAGATTGTGCATATGGTTTTGTCACAGACAATGGTAGATTGTGTATATGGTTTTGGAGGTAGACAATGGTAGATTGCAACACCAAGGACCACTAGAAGTTACCGTTGTACTACGGTAGACAATGGTTTTGAAGGTTTTTCACCACTCGTGAAAAATTAATCATTGTTCAATGTCTACCTCCAAAACCATATACACAATCTACCATTTGTTCCTTGTTCGTGAAAAGTAGATACATTGTAGTTAACATACATTATGCGCATCGTCTACATGTGGCTCTTGTTTGCAAGGCAAATGCTAGTTGATGTTCTCATACGTGTACAGTGACCGATATAAACTTTTTTGTTTGTACATTATAGAATAAAAAATTCTCATGGTCCAACTGTCTGCTACGCTCTTATTTTTAAATCTGACGCAGTCAGCTAATTTTTACTGGAAATTCGCGACTTAAGATATTCTTCTACCCTGTTCAAAACTCTTCTATAGTGGCCTGGTTAAGTTAAAAATAGCATCAAGAAATCTCGTATGGGAATCCTTTCCACTGTACGTTCAGCATTAATGTACATTTGCGTATGGCCTGTACGTTGAGGGGTGGTTGCTGGTTGGATTTTCCGAGTGCAGACTGGCCGTCAGTCTGCTTAGAACGGACCAGGTCTAGACTTGGATATTCCAAGTGAAGTTTACAGTTAGTATTTAAATAATCCGGAGCTTGCACAGACTTTGCAGAGTGCCTTTACTGGCGCAATAAAAATCATGCAGTACAACAAAAAGCTACGCATCGACAAGTGGCTCAGACGGCACTTGAATCTGGGCGATCTGCACGGTCTGCAGTGGCTCATTAATCCTCAGCAGAGGCTATTCAAGGTCAGCTGGTCTCACAAGTCTGGACAATCGTGGTCGTGCAACATTGCTAGCAGGAAGGATAACGTTTTTCTGGCCTATCACCAAGCAAGACGTGAGTGGCTGAGTGCTATTACTTTTTATTGCTTATTGTGAATTATAAGATATAGATACGTTTTGCCGTGTAGGGACTGAGATACACCTGAGATGAGTCAAGATTTATTACTTTTGATTATATTACATTGCCATCAAAAAGCAAATGTGTAAGCTACCTCAAATTTATTAATTTCAGTTCCCGACTGTCTGCAAGCTCACTCGCGCCTGCCTGACAGTGGCAACAACAAAAAGAAGCAGAAACTGCAGAAAATTCCAGACTACAAGAGACTAAAGCAGAACTTTCGTTGCGCCCTCCGCGGCAGCCGGTACATCCGTTACGAGCCCACTCTCAGCCAGTCAAGAGGCTGTGACGCCTACAGAGTGTACCGACTGCTGCTGCCCAACGAGTCAGGACTCGAAGAAGCTGACTACAACGATGAAGAAGAGGCAACGCTGGAACAGCCAGACGAAGCCGACCAGCAAGAGCTGCAGCAGTTGCCCTGTCTCGATCGCGACGTCGATTTGGACCGAATTCTGCAGTCGCCAGCCTCGGATCCCAGGGACGAACTGTTGCCACTGATGTCAATGGAGCTGGACGAGCTGGACGAGCTGGACATCCTGATGACTGACGATGCCGAGACGCCAGACAGTCAGTCGCCCATCAGCTCGTCGCTGTCCTCGCCGCCTTTCGATCTGGATCAACCGCAGTTCGAGGCCGATGAAGACTTGCTTAAGTTGATGTTCAGCAGTAACTGAAGACTGAGGACTTTTGAGTCATATTAGTCAAAAAATAAGCACCATACTTTTGCACTTATCACTGCTGCATGTGTAAATATTGTGAACTGTATAAGGATAACAAAATACTCTTTCACAAACCCACGCCTACGCAACCCAGCTAGTGATGTACCTTGCATATGCACGTACATTTTCAACACATACACAAATCGTACACATACATTTTGGCTCGTATTTTTGGGACAAGAAATAATGTACGCTCCTTTTTGTTTCTTGTTAAGTTTATTTCAAACATATAACAGTTATTAAACTAGTCATCGAATAGCATATATATTTATTGCAATTTATCCATCTTGTAGGATAGTACAAAAATTTATGAAAAACCTCCGTTAGTCTTTATTCCTTAGCTTCCAGGACAGGCTAGACCTGAACTTCCGGGACAGGTTAGACCTAAACTTCCAGGACGGATTAGACCTAAACTTTCAGGACAGGTTAGACCTAAACTTCCAGGACGCGTTAGACCTAAACTTCCAGGACGCGTTAGACCTAAACTTCCAGGACGGGTTAGACCTAAACTTTCAAGACAAGTTAGAGCTAGACCTAAACTTTCACAGGTTAGACCTAAACTTCCAGGACAGGTTAGACCTAAACTTCCAGGACTGTTTAGAGCTAAACTTCCGGAAGTGTGGCGTTTCTTGTATGGCGCCTATCCCTAAGCTTCCTGACTGGGCTCCTTATCCGCAGCCTGCTCCGGTCCCCTCGGCAACATGGTGCTGGCATCGGCCAAGTTCAACGCCACCACGGCCATCACGGCTGTGCAGCGGTCCATCTCGAACGGGTCCTGCACGCTGACTGTGTCGCCGCGGGAATGATGAAATTGGAAGTAGAAATCGGCTGACTCGCCTGTCCTCTGCGTGACCAGATTGCCAACTGGGACGCCTACGCTCGCCCATTCGGTGATGTCCGGACCGTCCAGCTTCTCGAAAACGTTGCAAGCGCCGAGTGACGACTCCAGCGGCTGCAGGACGGTGCGCAGGGCGGCTGTCGTCGCAGCCGAACCGCTGCAGGTGACGCCTCTGGGATCAAAGGTGCCGCCGTCCGTTTCCAGCATGTAGCTGAGCCTGCCAGCGAGCTCGCTTGAGTGCGCCTGAGCACAAGACAAACGAGTTGATACGAGTAATAAAGCAGACTTATATAAAGCTATCGTCAAATTTTTATGACACTACTTCTATACTAAGTAGTGCGATATTGGGTTTAAAGAAAAAAATCAAAACTTGTTTATTATCTGTTACTCTCGACTTTGATTTTTGTCTTGCACAGTTATCTGTTCTATACTAGCTTACGGTTAAGCAAAGGTGGTCGTGGCTAGCATGTAGGTGTAGGCTATGAGACAGGCTGTCTGCCTGTCTTACTGTCTGCCTGTCTTACTGTCTGCCTGTCTTACTGTCTGCCTGTCTTACTGTCTGCCTGTCTTACTGTCTGCCTGTCTTACTGTCTGCCTGTCCTTCTGTCTGCCTGTCTTACTGTCTGCCTTAGTGTCCGTCAGTCCCTCAGTCGGCACACCTCAAAGTACAGCCTGCCGCCCCACAGGCCGAGTTCCTCGCCGGAGAACAGTATCAGCCGGATGGTGCGCCGGGTCCGGTGCTCCTGCAGGGCCTGCCGGATGGTCCGCAGGGCCTCCCAGGCGACAAAGACGCCGCCAGCATCGTCCATGGCGCCCTGTAAGGAAAGTTCAACGTCAAGGACAAAAGAAAATCACAACTACTGTGCACCAAATCCATTTAAAAGTTCCCAGAAAGCGCCGAAAAATCACATGCGAGGATTTTCCATACAGATATCCCAAAACTTCGCCTTCAGAGGATCCCAAAATCTGCTTCACACAGCTCCCCACCTGTCCCACATCCCAGCAGTCGATGTGAGCGCACAGCACCACCAGCTCGTGCGCCACGGCCGGATCGCAGCCAGGCAAATCCGCCACAATATTCCTCGACCTGATGGAGTCGAACTCGGTCGGGCTGCACTGAATTGACAGTCGAATTCTTGGCGTCTGTCGGCGCCGCTGCCAACGCGCCAAAGCTTCAGCGTCATCTGGCGCCAGACAGGCCGCCGGGATCGGGCTGGCGGTGGCGCCAGCGGCGTCGAACAGAGTCACCCCGGCGTGCGGCGAGTCAACGGCGAGCGGCGTCACGGAGCGGACGAGGGCGGCTACGGCGCCGAATTTTGAGGCCAAGCTGGGCCCGTGATTGCGGAACTGCCGGGTGCTGTCGTAGCCGGCCTGGGACAATGGGAGAGGGGGAGTGGCAGGGAGAGAGATAAAGAGGGACAAAGAGAGCTAAAAGACGTCACAATAAGAGAGTGGGGACTGACTGGGAAGGAGTGAGTGACAAGAAGGGAGGATGTCTGAGCGGAGCGATAAAGGGGGGCCGTAGCCCTGTGGTCTGGCGCGGCGTTCTGATGTGCCAGCGGCCCAGGCTCGATTCCAAATTCAGTCACATTAATTAGGGGCTAAATTGGAATCTTGGTTTGGCTCTGCTTGTGCAATTAACGCCCTTGAGTGCCAACTCCCAAGGCACAGTGAAGTGTACATGACTAACGATAAATAAAGTTAGGGCCGCTGTACACTCCTGTGTGAGTGTGCGCCTGTGCGTCTGACTGCGTACGTATCCGCGCGCTTGTGTGCCTGCTCAGGGGAGTCGGCGGAATGGGCAGCAGTAATTCCTCTCGCCGGTTGGTGACGATGTCACTCAGAGAGCGCCAGGGTGCACACAGCCCCTGCCTCTAATAAAAAGGGAGGGAATAAAAATTGATGAGGAGGGGAAGGTCTAAACGCCTCTCCGCTATATTGAAACTCGAAACCTGGACCCGTCTGGCAAACAAGGCCGTTAGCAGGCGCACAGGTGGCAAGTGCACATGCACTCGTCGGACGTTGCGTGTCCACCGCAAGCTCTCTTTCCTGCTTAAGTGTATGAATAATCTGCGAACGAATAGTTTCCATCTGCGATATAAATTTCCAATTGCATGTAGTTACATGTATCTGATGCGCTTCACAACCCCTGATTTGAGCACATGCGACCACGAATAGGCTATACTCTTATTTGAGGATGAAGCCCTCTATTCGCTCGTTGGTTGAATCGTGTCGAAAGACCAGAATCAGAACACGAGGAAACATTGAACCATTTCAGAGTAGAACAAACGACAGATAGGGGTTTGTGGCCTAGTGGTCAGAGCGTCGGACTCACGACTTGAAGGTTGGGGGTTCGATTCTCGATCCACCTCGTAACAATTTGTGTCCTTGAGCAAGACACTTAACTCTGTATTGCTTCAGTTCACCCAGCTGTAAAATGGGTGCCAGCATTAGCTGGGTAATTGAGGGTGTGTGGCGACCCCCCAGTCCTTGGACTGAATAGCCGTACGCAGCCTTCAGATGCGCCGCGCAATAGCTGCGGCTGAGCTGTCGGTTGCACATCTGCCCATTAGGGCAGGTGTAAAAGTAATCAATTATTTTTATTATTAAACCACAGAGCAGTTGAGGAATCCTTAGACAAAAAGAAATTGGTTCACTCACCCAGGGCTGATTAAACACTACGATTCGTCCTCGGACCAAGCCCTGAGCAGCTGCCGAATCAAGCTCGTTGAAGCTGTGCACCACGATGCAGTCGGCTTCAATGCCGCCTGGCAGGGTCGGGGCCGAGTAGCCCAGACTCAGCATGCTCAGCTTCCGTCGGACTGGTGACACGATAGAGGCCTCTTCGAGTCCGCGCGACCATCGCGGCATCCGGAACTCCTCGGTTTGGGCGTCCAGAAAGTCGCTGGTCCTCAGCTCGGCGACGGCCCAGTCGATGGCGCACTCCAGCTCGCGTGTGCCAGCCATCCTGCTGCTGAAACAGTCGACGAAATCCGACATGCGCTCGAACGCCTTGCCACGTCCGGGGCCGCGGATGACGTAATCGATGACTCGCTTGCTGTGAGACGCGGCGTCTTTTGATAATTGAAATTGGCCGCTTGAAGCCATGATTTCTCTTTACAGTTTCGTATTCTTGTTCCAAGTTTCCGTAAAAGCTGGTACGGAATTTATGTTCATACCCATTATCGGGGTTTTGTGGTGAATGCTTATCAGAATTTTGTCGTAATTGTTTATCTCTGTCTGACCCTCTCTGCTTGCCGCTATTGAACTGGGCTGTAAAGTCACCTTTCATGAGGTGGGTTGCTTCAAGAGTGCAGACGCCCTGCGAATCTCTTCTCTCTCTTCCTCGAGTTTGCACCATTGGGTGCAGTGTGGGTTCAGTGTACAGCACAATTGTGTACAGCACAGTGTACAGATTTATATTAATATGCCAACTCACGGAATCGAACCTAGGTACGGTTAAGTCAAGGCGTCTTAACCGCGGAGATACTACTTCTGCCCCGATCATTCAAACCAGAAGGTGATCACAGGACGAATGAATGTACATATCTATACACGGGAAGGTTAGGAACAGTGAAGTAAACACACAGATGGCTATATTTAGCTCTGCAGTGCACAGAGAAAAGTTTGGTAGAGAATACAGTAAATACGCTAGTAGCTCGTGATCAACTACAATGAAGACTTATTCTTGCATTCGGAAATTCCATTCGCATAGGAACGTACTGCACTGAGCGTACACGCAGGCACGAAATTTCGGGGCGTAAACAGAGCCTTTAGAACTCGTTTTGTTCTATCTCGGGTGGACGAGTTGCTTACATATGACGCATATATGTGGCTTTAAACGCAAAAAAATATTTTCATGCTTATTTGGATGCATTGTCAGCCTAAACAATAGCCAAGCTCAAATCTCAGCGCGATGTCCTGGGAGCTGAAGTCCAGCGCTCTAATCATCTTAGCCATGTCCGCGGCCAGCCTCTCCGAGTCCATGATTGCAGCGGATCGTGCTCAGAATGACAGAACAACTGATGACGGGGAGCCTGCTAATGGCGAGCATGAAGAGCTAGCGGAGGACAAGAAGAAGAAGATCGGTTCTCTTTCACCTATTTCATCTGCTGCGCAATCGTTTTGGCTGATCTGGCATGGTTGAGTAGGGCCGCTAACATTTGCGTCATTCTTTTGTTCATGTATTAACTATGTGTATAACAGTAATTTGTTTAACATAAGTTGTCATAAATTTCGATCTAAAAATTCATAGCGCCTGTAATACACGTTTAAATAAATTACCAATACCGCATGTAAATTATCAGCTTCTTTTGCTCGCATTCTAGTACTCTCGACAGCAAGTTCAGTCAATAGACCAGTCTCATATAAACACAAATAACTTTCATTGTGTACTCGTATTAAAAATTTTCTTACTGTTTTTGTAATCTTTTCATTACCAATAAAAGCACGCAAGTCAAGCATATCATGTCAAGCAGAGAGTTAAAATGTAACATGCAGATTGGCTTTATGTATTGCAAATAGCTATGTCAATTCTGTTTATTCTCAAGCTCGGAAAAAACGACACAGATATGTGCAGAGACGCGCACTCAGTGATCTTGTATAAAAGGTCAAAAACTTTTTTACCTCAAGGGTTAGATACAGAACCTAGCGCATGAAGGCCAGATGAGGGGGAGGAGAGGGAAGAGAGAAGAGAGACGGGGGAAAGAAGTGAAGAATTAGGGAATAAAGGAGAAGAGAGGAGATGAAAAAAGAGAGACAAGAGAAGGGAGAGGGAAAGGGAGAGAAGAGAAGGGAGAGGGGAAGGGAGAGAAGAGAAGGGAGAGGAGAAGGAATGACAAGAGAGATGAAGAGAGATGGGAGAAGAGAAGAAAGAAGAGTAGGGGATAGAAGGAAGAGGACAGCAGAGAAGAGAGGAGAGTAGAAAGGAAAGAAGAGGGGAGAGGAAAGGAGAGGAGAGGAGAGGAGAGAAGAAGAAAGGAGAGGGGAGGAGAAGAGAAGAGAGGAGAGGAGAGGAGAGGAGAAGAGAAGAGAAGAGAGGAGAGGAGAGGAGAAGAGAGGAGAGGAGAGGAAAGGAGAGGAGAGGAAAGGAGAGGAGAGGAAAGGAGAGGAGAGGAGAA
This sequence comes from Macrostomum lignano, assembly GCA_002269645.1. Lineage (NCBI taxonomy): Eukaryota > Metazoa > Platyhelminthes > Macrostomidae > Macrostomum > Macrostomum lignano. The sequence goes on from NIVC01003210.1 coordinate 54,792, forward strand.
GAGAGAGAGGAGAGAGAGAGGAGAGGAGAGGAGAGGAGAGGAGAGGAGAGGAGAGGAGAGGAGAGGAGAGGAGAGGAGAGGAGAGGAGAGGAGAGGAGAGGAGAGGATAGGAGAAGAGAGAAGAGGAGAGGAGAGGAGAGGAGAGGAGAGGAGAGGAGAGGAGAGGAGAGGAGAGAGAGGAGAGGAGAGGAGAGGAGAGGAGAGGAGAGGAGAGGAGAGTAGAAGAGAGGAGAGGAGAGGAGAGGAGAGGAGAGGAGAGGAGAGGAGAGGAGAGGAGAGGAGAGGAGAGGAGAGGAGAGGAGAGGAGAGGAGAGGAGAGGAGAGGAGAGAAGAGGAGAGTAGAAGAGAGGAGAGGAGAGGAGAGGAGAGGAGAGGAGAGGAGAGGAGAGGAGAGGAGAGGAGAGGAGAGGAGAGGAGAGGAGAGGAGAGGAGAGGAGAGAAGAGGAGAGAAGAGGAGAGGAGAGGAGAGGAGAGGAGAGGAGAGGAGAGTAGAAGAGAGGAGAGGAGAGAAAAGGAGAAGAGAAAGGAGAGTCCTGGGGTTTGGCCCTCATGCAGCAACACGAAAATCTCTTGACACAATTTTTTTTGTGAGCGAGCCCCTTGCAATACTTTTGGCGAGTTTTGAGGTCAGAGCCGAACGTGCTTACCGTTCTCTGCTACTAACTACCTGCAGATACGCCAGCATTAGGTAAATAAAAATCAGTCAAAGTTAGAGATGCATGACATACATTGAATATGGCACATGTGTTCAACTCTGTCAAATCCAGTCAGTTCCCATCTGAAGCTTAGAGCCAAAAACGTTGCTGACATGCGTCAGATTCTGAAAGTAGAGCTTTGCTCCTCTGCCGTCGTAGATTGCGCCAATCTTCTTCATGTCGTGAATGGCAATTATAGGCTGGGTCTTGTCGGTGATTGGGTCCATATTGTTTATATCGGCGCAGTACCTGGCGTGTTTGAGTAAATATAGTGAGCTGTCACACGATCAAAATACATGTAAGTTTCGGCTTATTTTCAGAAGATTTTTTCGCAGGTAAACTGGGTCGTGTAATAAAAAATGAGCGATTGCTAGGAAGATTCTGAGTAGACTGAGTGTGAGAAACTGCTCTCGAACTACAAAGAATAGACGTACACGTATACCTATTGTAGTTACGTCCGACAACCAGTGCCAAGGCAATTCTGCTATTCTGTGCGCAGGTACGCACTCATACACAGGCTAACTGGTCAGACATGGTCAGAAACCAGGGGTCTTGATTCACTCTTTAATGTTGCTGAGTGTAAAGTTATGGTAAACTGGACAGGGCAAGCAAACTCCTTCCTGCTCACAATTGCAGCTGCATAGCTGAGGTTTCGTCAATCTTGTCGCAACGCCTGCTTAGAGCGGCCCTACGCTGAGGCAGGTAGATACTTCCCGATGCATCCATTCGGTTGCCCTCATAGGGATAGAAGCTGTACGATGGCGGGATGTACACAGTCTCCAGTGGACTGTTGGCCACAGGAAATGCGGCATTGTACCGCTCCAGTATTGCAGTCAGTCCGAATGGCCCCGCAAAGCTGAGCGGGCTGCCCCTGGCGAAGGGCACCGTCCGAAGCTCGTTGATGCAGTGCCGATAGAAGCTGTGCCCGGGAGCGGCCATCAGGAAGGCCGGATTGGCCATCGTTCTTGCAGGCCACTGGAATTTGAAAAACTGCAGCGAGTGGGCTTCGGGCTCGCGGGTCACCACGGCGTAGAAGCGACGGTGGTCGTCCAGACTGGCAATCAGACTGTAGTCCAGGTCTGCGTACACGCCTCCGTACTGCAAGTAGGAGAGCCAGTTTATAATACGGTAAATTAGCCAAACACGGTAAATTTGGCAAAACATTTCTCGTTAAGTCTGGCTGGCTGGCCTCCTCCCTACCCCTGACACCCCCTGGTGAGAGGGGGGGGTTTCAGCGCAGATGAGCCCGCATCTACTAACGTTGGGTTTTGACGTTGGGTTTTTGAGTAGCAGTGCAGCAAAACTTACCCTGCATTCAATAACTCTAACCAATAAGTTACTGTGTGAGTCATTTAACCACGCTTCTGGCCTTCAGTTTAGTTTCTTTTGGGCAGACATGCAGCTGCTTATTGAGGCAAATTGCCATCGAATTTCGCCTATCGGCTGAAATTTCAGACTTTTCCCATGTTGTATTTTTGGCCATGAACGACTGCCTATCCAAACGCAGTGTTTTTTAAATCTTATTTAATCTAGCTGTTACCTGCCAGAGAAATTTTCCGTGACTTTCCCCGCCTTACGGCAATGTACAGGGTGTCCCATAAGTAACTTTACAACTTGTTTCGTGAATAACTTTGTGATTAATGCTTGGATCCCAACCAGATTTTAGCATGGGAAAATATATAGAAAAGGGATTTTTTTGACACCAAAAGCATGTTCATATCAGGCCCAGATTTCGCCTGAGACGTTTACCAAAGCCCTGCTGGACTTTCCGCGGCGGCTGGAGGCCTGCCTTACAAACGGCGGGGCCACATCGAAGGACCCTGAACGGACTGTATTTTTTAACGTATGAACATGCTTTTGGTGTCAAAAAATCCCCCTTCTATATATTTTCCTATGCTAAAATTTGATGGGGATCCAAGCATTAATCACAAAGTTATTCACGAAACAAGTTGTAAAGTTACTTATGGGACACCCTGTACTTTACCAGCCTGGGCCAAGCAGAAATTCACAGCGTGCATTTTTTGCTCAGAGAGAATCAAGGATCTGAGTATTCCCTGCTATTCCACTTTCAGATCAAGTAGCTATTGAGTATAACTTGTATAGGAAGCCTTATTCTAACGTTATAAACGATAAAGGGCCACTTTTGGAGATTGTTTCTCTTATATCTTCCACTAAACATACTAGCTAGAATGACGGGCCTCTTGACTATGAAGAAATAAACTTAACACTCTTATGTGAAATAAATCTCTGTGTCATGGACAACTGACGTACAAGGACGTCATACTCGATCCAGAGTATAGTGTTTCGCTGCAAGTTTTGCGTCCTAATTTTGTTTTGAATTGCAATTATTCGATTAAGAATGATAATTGATTCAGAATTCAGCAAAACTTGAAATTTTACACTTCGACTTACCTTAAACAGCAGCATGTACCTGATCATTTCCACCTGCATGATTGTATACGGCGCCAATTCCATGAAACGCCGCAAAGCACCAGGAAAATTCTTCCTCACAAACGGCTGCAGATCCTGGTCACGCCAAAGCACCACAGTCCAGTCTGGGTGCACTCGATGCCAGGTTTTCAGTTGCTCAGCGAAATAAGACGAAACATATTCGCTTTTCCATATCAGGTGTCGAACCGGTGGAATGGGATATCTGTCGCGATCTGTACTACCAGAGAATGACAGATGCTTCAGGTAAGCAGACCTGCAGGAGAGATTCTGACACACCGTTGGCAGCTGAACATTTTTGCTGATCATGCTGTTGGACTCTACCGACGAATGTACATCATGCGACAGACAGTGCTGTTGAATCAGCTGACTATAAGCCAATATAAGGCTGGTGATCGTTGCCAGCAGCAACAGAAACTTTAGTAGCTGGCGCTGAGCTCGAGTCATACTGTAGTTTTGCAACGCGCGACGGCAGCGAAGCAAACTAGCTGGTTGCCAATGCAGAGCCGCTCCCAATGAAGTTTATATACACGACGCTATTGTACTCAGGGCTTATGGATTGAATGATTGCAACGGAGACTCTGCACTGACTCATGGACCAGAAAAAATTAATTACAATATTAGCCATTGCAAGTGCACTGCAGTAGTGTACAGTCATTTGGCTATGCTATCCAAAGCTAAATTTAACCAAGCGGCTTATATAAGAACTGTTTACTGCTTGCAATGGCATTTTTGCAGCTGCTGCTAAAGCTGACAATCAATACAGATAGAGCGGCTTAGGGCTTTATATTGTTTTCTTCAATGCAGTGCCACGTAGAATAAGTAGATATTATGTGCCGTGTAAGCGGCTATAAAAGTAACTATATAGATTCGGTCATTTTAGTTACAGCCTTGTATTTACGTTAGTCAACATGCAATAATGAATACCCAGTTAGTGCATAGAATATTTGAATAAATTAAAGTTAAGTGTGCTTGTTTGTTTCAGATAAAACTAATTAGTAAAAACGAAACAAATTTAATGAGAGATGGAGCAATAAATCAAGTCAGAATGGTTTGCAATCTAAAAATTAGTACGAGTATACAGACTAGCGCACTAAGCCCCTCATGAGGGCATTCAAATTCAAATTCAAACGAAGCGCCCATTGAAGGCACTAAAAACATCGTTTTTCGAATATTTGACCCACTACCAATTCGAATTTTTCATCAAAAAAGTTAAACATGATTGCAGAAAAATTAATTTTTTTAAAGTTCATTTGAAAAATTCGTTCAGACGGTTCTCGAAAAAATGAATTACAGACAGACAAACAGCGCCAAATTAGTATATGGATTTGGTTACGGCTCTAAACCATTTCCAATAGTCTGACACTTCTGCAACCTGCAGCAAGTCAAATCCAACGGCTTCCCATCTGCAGCTTGGAGCCGAACAGGCTGCTGACGAGCGTCAGGTTCTGAGAGTAGAGCATCGATCCTTGACCGTCGTAGACTGCGCCAGACTTTTTCATGTCATGCTTAGCGACTACAGGCTGGGTCTTGTCGATGATCGGGTCCAGGTTGTTTATGTCGGCGCAGTACCTGGGCGTGTTGGTTTCAAGTGGAATGATGGAGACTTAGATAGTTGGTCACACGGGAGGAGACCTGTGTGCTGCGCTACAAATAATTAAGAGCGACAGTCGACCCAGAGCCAGCAAGAGCTGGAGCCTATTCTGTTGATTCCTGAGCACATGCAAGCGCCAATACATGCAAAGGCACGCACTCACACATTCTCACACAGGGTGCACAGCGGCGTTGACTTTCTAATCGTCAAGCAAGTACACTCTCTGTGCTTTGGGGAAATCGCACGGCAATCCCCGTCTAATTTTCGTGAACAAGCCCCAAATTAATGTTGGCTGCGGACAGAACTAAACCAGGGGGGTCGTGGCCAGAAGCTTGAAGCATGAACCCACAGAGTCAAACAGAGTCAGACTTATTGTACTCCAGTACAATTCAGAGTCCTTTTAACTGATTGGAAGGCTGGATTTCTATCCAATTCGTTACGGATGAAAAGCTTAGGGTGAGTAAATTTCTAATTAAAAATCTAATCAAATGCTTTAGCCTGTCGAAAAGTTCCTAAGTCTCGTCGAAATGGGTACTTGTAATGAGAGGTCTATCCAGTCTCTTCAGAACCTTGAAAATTCAGTTCGTTACTATACTGTAGGCAAGAAACTACTAGTTCGACTTAGGATTAGAAATTCAAGAAATTGGACGATTTCATGAAAACTTATTTGCTCCCTAACTTACAGTGAGTACCGATGCTGCTTTTCCGGCAAGCTCCGGCCCGCGGACCCGCAAAGCCTCTCTATCCAGCCCTCAGGTCCTTTGAAACTTTGCAATAGCAATCCGGCCCAATCAAAGTGGGTGTCTCTTCTTAGCTATCTTCTCTCACCTCACTCTTCTCCTCTCCTCTCATCTCCCTTTTCCACTCCCTTCTCCTTTCCCTTCTCTCCTCTCTCCTCTCTCATCTCCTATTTGATCTCTCCTCTCATCTCGTCTCCTCTCTTTTTCTTTATTCCCTCGCCTTTCCTTTCCTTTAATTCTCTTCTCTATTCCCTCTCCTCTCCCCCCTCCTCTGGTTCGCAGTCATGCGCTTAGTTGTCATCTGGCCCTGGAGGAAAAAAAGTTTGTCAAGCCCTGAATTAACTAAGACAGGCAGCACAATGCACAGCAACCCCTGCTCACTGTCGCAGTTGCTCAGCCCAGCTAGGATTCGATCTTTTGCAGTAATAAGTCAACGATTCCTGTCGCTGACCCAAATAGATGCTGCCAGTTGTGTTCATTCGGTTGTTCTCGTAGGGATAGAAGCTGTACGATGGTGGGATGTAGACAGTCTCCAGTGGACTGTTGGCCACGGTAAAGGCATCCGCGTAGCGTCTTAGTATCCCAGTGAGGCCCAGTGGTCCAGCAAAAGTTAACGGCTCGCCAGCGGTAAACGCCTTCGTCCGCAGCTCGTTAACGCAGTGGCGATAGAAGTTGTGACCCGGCGCGGCCATCAGGAAGGCCGGGCTAGGCATGATTTTCAGGGGCCACCGACCGTCGATGCCGTAGAATTGCAGCGAGTGAACCTCAGGCTCGCGGGTCACCACAGCGTAGAAGCGACGGTGGTCGTCCAGTCTGGCAGTCAGACTGTAGTCCAGGTCTGCGTACACGCCTCCGTACTGCAGCAAGTGTGGGTCATAGATCTTATATTCCCTAGATGGGTCACTCTCAATGCATTCAATAGGAAAAGACCGACACCGATTTAGGGAATATAAGATCTATGGTGTGGGCACAGATATAATACTAAAATAACTAGATTAAGCCACTCAGGCATACATGCTTAGTAAAACAGCTTCCTACTTTCAGTTCAGTAGTCGAGAAGAATACATAAGCTATATCATAAAAATAAAGGCAGCTGAAATGACTTTGATAAGTTTAGAAACCCAATCTGGCAGGCGTAAACAATTTGCTAATTGGTTCAGCCAGAATGTACATTGGCCAGTCCACTGAAATGTACATGGTAGCTTTAGGCGGGAATTCTGAGAAAGGCAATAAAAATTGGGGCGGGGCGGGTGGGGGTTTGTGTGGAAAGGCGCGATTGGAGGGTCTAACCTGAGGGGGCAAGAGCTAATAAATGAGCCTTGGCTTTAAAGTACATTAAAATGCTTCTACCTAACCTACTACTGAACTGAAAGTAGATTACACGCAAATGTGCTGAGTGGCCCATCTAGCTGTTCTAGTGTCTGTGGCTGTGAGTAGCAGTCAAGCTGCATCTGTTTTTAGAATTGAATTTGCTTTCGGTGTAAATATTCTGTGTACAGTATGGAAAACTCTTGGACTGGGGACTCTATAGGATTGGGACTGGGCCATATTGTAGAGACCATCAGTAATTGACTGACTGATTATTTCAATAGAAGCACGAAGCCAAATAGCCCACTCAGGAACAAATCACTATCGATGCAGCGTAGCCAAATGTATCTTCGTTCGTATTTTAGATGCTAAATCTGTCACTAAGCTATTATTGGACTAAGCCATTAGTGTACCGTACCCATATTTAGCAGCTAGGTGTAGAATAATAACTGATTACACCTGCCCCAGGGGGCAAATGTGCAACCGACAGCTCAGCCGCAGCGATTGCGCGACGCATCTGAAGGCTTCCTACGGCTGTTCAGTCCAAGGACTGGAAGTCGCCACACAAACCCTCAATTACCCCAGCTAATGCTGGCACCCATTTTACAGCTGGGCGAACTGTAGCAATGCAGAGTTAAGTGTCTTGCTCAAGGACACAAATTGATCAAGTCCCAGTCGTGAGTCCGAGGCTCAAACCACTTGGCAGCAGCCACTTCTTACTAGAAGGGCAGAAGAACAAGCAACGGGACGGGCTAAAACTACATATTATGACCAGTTGTTTTGTGCTAACTTCTGTGGCTGCCACAGGATTCAAAACTTCTATTTCTGACCAATTTTGATTCCTTTTTAACCCGACCAATAAAGTACATTTCTATTGACTATGTAGGTAAGACTTTAGAGGAGGGCTAAGGAGAGACAGATGTGATATGGGGAAAGAATAGCTGCCCCAGCGAGTGGAGCAAGAAGAGAAGAACAAAAGCAGCAATTATTCTCGTATGAGTGAGCAAACATCACAGTTTGCCTGAGGGACCGCTCTCTCAATGCCGCTTTTCTGTGGGATAAAACTGCAACTAAGTAGGCAATTTTAGAAGCAATAAGTTCTCCTAATGTGCCACTAAAAGTAAATTTCTAATCATAATAAATACTATTTCAATAACTTACGACTTAAAGGCCAAACATATTTTAAATTTTTGTCTTAATTACCTGCTTATCCTCACCTTGAACAGCAGCATGTACCTGATCATGTCCACCTGCATGATTGGATGCGACGCCAATTCCATGAAACGCGGCAGAGCTTCGGGAAAATGCTTCTTCACAAACGGCTGCAGATCCTGGTCACGCCAAAGCACCACAGTCCAGTCTGGGTGAACCCGACGCCAGGTTTTCAGTTGCTCAGCGAAATAGGCGGACACGGATTCATTTATCCATAACAGGTGTCGAATAGGAGGAATGGGATGGCCATCTACCCGATGCGAACTGCTGGCCAGCGGCAGGTGCTTGAGGTAGGCAGCCTTGCAGTCGAGATCCTGGCACACTGTGGGCAGCTGTACATCCTTGCTGATCATCTTCAGGAGCGAAGTGGAGTTGTTGCTACAGTAAAATGATACAGACGACGAAAAAAACTCAGTTCCTGCTCTATTAGAAGAACAAAACAGCCAAAAAAATAGTGGACAGGTAAGGCTTGTGACAGTTGCTAGTTGCAATACGCGTAGAAGCTTGATCTGGCACTGGACCATTGTGCATCGTCTGTAGACAGAACGCTTGCTATTAAGAAAAATTTCGACTTGAATGTTTGAATTTTAGCATGAGAATGATTGCTTAGTTTTCAACTTGAGCTGAGTATATACAAGCGTATATCTATAGCGCCATAGGCTAAAAAATCATGCACTGGCTGCCTCCCCTTTGCTTCCCCAGTTGGTTGGCGGGATCGTCGGGCTATGCGCGTACATTCAAGCCGTGAGGGAAATCGGGTTCCACGTCTGCCGTGGAGTTGCAGCAGCCAATAAAACTCAATCCTAGACTAGACAGAGAGGAGATTTGCTTTTTCTCCCAAAATCCTACTTGCGTTTTTACAGATTCCTAAGCCCAGGCAATGTTAAAGCTACATCCAGATCCACCTCACTGAAAGAAACCAAGGAAATACTGCTTAGTGAGACTGAAAAAAAGTTCGACAAACAAACAGACAGACAGACAGACAGACAGACATACAGACAGACAGACAGACAAAAAGACACTAAGACAGACAGACAGACAAACAGACACTAAGACAGACAGACACTAAGAAAGACAGACAGACACTAAGACAGCCAGACAGACAGACAGACAGACAGACAGACAGACAGACAGACAGACAGACAGACGGACAGACAGGCAGACAGACAGACAGACAGACAGACAGACAGACAGACAGACAGACAGACAGACAGACAGACAGACAGACAGACAGACAGACAGACAGACAGACAGACAGACAGACAGACAGACAGACAGACAGACAGACAGACAGACAGACAGACAGACAGACAGACAGACAGACAAACAGACAGATAGACAGACAGACAGACAGGGAGTCAGTGGAATGGACAGAATTGCTGGAAATGGCTGTAAGAGCTAGGACGATGTCCACTACAAGTTCAAGCTGATTTTTCAAGGGGCCCGCAGCAGTTATGTGTTAAAATATTATCATTAATTTTATTACGTACTATTACGTAGTATTATTAGCCTCCACAGTCTAGTGTGTAGTTTTTCTATAAAAAAAACAGATAAAATGTTTAATGTATAAAAACTTCAGGTGCCCAGTTTTGCACAAAAGCTCACACTGGCATGCTTATATTGCTTTATAATTACAGGTGAGGGTAGAGAGTATATTGCAAAACTGAAACATATGCATATTGCTTCGATCTGGGCTGGTGTCAAATTAGTTACTTTTCACTTTCACAGCGCCTTCCTGTTCATTAGCATCTGCCAAGTAGTTCAAATCTTGTTGAAGCGATCAAATCCACTCCACTCCAATCTGTAGTTTTGAACCAAACACCTTTCTGAGATGCGTCAGATTCTGGAAGTAGAGGCTTGTTCCCACACCACCGTAAACTGCGCCAATCTTTTTTAGGTCGTGCACGGCGATCACGGGTTGCGTCTTGTCAGTGACTGGGTCCATGTTATTCGGGTCAGTGCAGTACCTTGGGTGATGACGATTCTTCATTAAGATAGTTTGCAGAAGCTAGTGAGGGTTAATTGTAGCCTAGTGCGAGGCCTGTACGCGAGACTTAACTCTGCATTGCTTCAATTCACCAGCTGTAAAATGGGTGCCAGCATTAGCTGGGGTAATTGAGGGTGTGTGGTGACCCCCCAGGCCTTGGACTGAACAGCCGTACGCAGCCTTCAAGCAAGAGCTGCGGCTGAGCTACCGGCTGCACATCTGGCCATTATGGCAGGTGTAATCAATTGTTATTATTAAGTTATCTAACTGAAGTTGCTAAAACGTTTTCGTAAAAGTCTATGCGCTTTGTATGACTGCATATAAAGCAGAAATTTTTTAAGATAAGAGCACCAACTTTATAAAACCTACTCCAGAAACAAATCTAAAACCTACTCAAGCACCAACTCTAAAACCTACTCAAGCACCAATTCTAAAATCTACTCAAGCACCAATTCTAAAACCTACTAGTTTAGAAACTCATCGAATACCAAAAACAGCCATAAATTCCTTTCTCACTTTTGCAGCCGCTCAGGCCAAGTTCGATTGACTCGTTTGCAAGAATTGCTCAGCGAATGCAGTCGCAGAGGCAGATAGGCGCTGTCCGACGTGTTTAACTTGTTGCCCTCATAGGGATAGAAGCTGTACGATGGCGGGATGTACACAGTCTCCAGTGGACTGTTGGCCACAGGAAATGCGGCATTGTACCGCTCCAGTATTGCAGTCAGGCCAAATGGGCCGGCAAAGCTAAGCGGGCTGCCCCTGGCGAAGGGCACCGTCCGAAGCTCGTTGATGCAGTGCCGATAGAAGCTGTGCCCGGGAGCGGCCATCAGGAAGGCCGGATTGGCCAATATTCTTGGAGGCCACTGGAATTTGAAATACTGCAGCGAGTGGGCTTCGGGCTCGCGGGTCACCACGGCGTAGAAGCGACGGTGGTCGTCCAGACTGGCAATCAGACTGTAGTCCAGGTCTGCGTACACGCCTCCGTACTGCAAGTAGGAGAGCCAGTTTATATTATGGTAAATTTGATAAAATATTTTTGATAAAAATACGGTAGGCTTGAGCAACTCTCTTGAAAATAGCCAAATATCAGAGGTTGCAATTGTTCGTTTTCTGTCGAAAGCTACATGTACTGCTCTGTGTATAGTCTACCGTCTTTTTAGCACAAAAATTTCATTTAATTTAGTAAGCCTTAAACAAATGCTGGTTTTGATGAGGACGCACCTTTTTCAATCTTGGAACCGCACATTTTGCTTCGATACGCTTTTCCTCTACTGTCAGTAGGCTAGCTTAGGGATTTTTCTCCATTCTCTCATCTAGTCTAAGTTCTATATTAATTTATGCCTTTACTATTAATTTTCCTAGGAACTCAATGTACTTCGCTTAAGATCCTAATTTTGGATTGTTTACGCACCTTTGAAGGTCAGACTGTCTGGGTCTGAGACGGATTGACCTCCAACAGTCTAGACAGGCGACACTAAGTCTGGGAGAAGTGTTTTCTGACCCCCTGATTTGTGGATTTCTCACTGTTTCCCGTGATTTATGGCCGTCTAGCTGTCACTTTTGGCGCCAGCCTGTCTGGGTCGAAGAGGTCCTTCCAGCTTTCTCCCCACTCACTCTGTTACTTTCTCCTTTGATTTATGGGCGTTTTGCTGTCACTTTTGGCGCCAGAATGTCTAGACAAGGGGCTTTTATTGCGTTTTTTTCATGATTTATGACCGCACCTGTCAACTCCCCCGGGGGTCCGAAGGCCACCTGGTGGGGTGGGTTTTGGGGTCTTGAGCCCAGCCAATCAGAGTCGACCTGACTGCCTCCGGCTCAGCCATTCAGAAAATTCGGCGCCTACATTATTTTAACAAAAGCTCTCAGCCAATCGGAAAATTCGGCGTGCGTTATAACAAATCGGCCGCGTGAGAGCTATAAAAGGCGGCAACTCGACCCGCGCTCAAAAAGGCCGGTGTTTTTCCGCTTTTAGCGCTGTTGGAGGAGTGGAGTTTGCCCTGCTGCGGGACGTCCTCTTCTGGTCCTGCCTGATCCCCCTTTCCCCGGCAGTTTCGGCTTTAACAGCTAAGGTCCCCCTGAGAAGCATCATCAATATCTCCCGGCAGTGATCTAAGAGCAGCAACGACTTTCGGCAAGCGAAGAGCAGCGGCGGCAATCGTCAGTCAAGACCGGCAACAGCATCCAATCTGAACGCTTCGATCTCTGTGGATTCCTTGGCCACCGGCAGATAGGTCCTCTGATTGGTTTGGTGAGAGGCTTTCTTGACCTGCTTAACTGGGTGCATCCTTTGTCTGACCCCTTCCTAGGTAGTCTGATAGGATTTGCACTTTTGCTTACTTGTTTTTGTGTGCCAATCGCGAGGCAGAAGTGTCAGTTAATATTAAAAGTAGCCATTCGCTCTAACTCAATCTAAAGTGTTTAGGATTGTGGATTAAGTGAGAAAGTTAAATCTGGAAGTTAAAGACTTAGCGTTTTCTTTCTTTTTCGCAATGCCAGCTGAGATGAGTGGCTAAATCTAGAGGCAGAGGTCACGGTGGACCGGAAGCGGCACAGTTCCCAGTCAATCAGTCGATCTAAGAAATCATTATGTTAAGCATGCGAATTAAGTGTCAGACTGGCGCTTTGGCGCGTTAACAGGCAGTTAAGCGGCTAAAGTAAGTTAAATATTAGTCTAAAGATCTCCGAAAGTGACAATGCATCTACATCATCGCTATCTGTCGGCGTGTTAACACATTTAGTGCCAAAAGCGTGCAGTTACGTGTACTTGTACATGTACTTCTGGGAATTTGGTAATGAAATAGTACATTTAGTAGTGTATAGAGGCTCGCCAGCGCAAGAACCCCCTGCAGAAGTCCTCTCTGTCCCTGCATGGCCAATGCGATCTTAGTCCCAGCAGCGTCCTTTCTATTCGGCTATGACTTCGAGATAGACAGCTAAAAGACACTAGATGGCAGGTAAGTGCAGTGCCCCTCTAGTCGGAAGTCCGATTTCGATAGCTCCGGTTTGGTGAGCCGGGGCGCACGGACTGGTGGCAGCGAGTTAGTTGACCCGCGGGTTAGCTAATTTCTACCTTTCAAATTCTCCCTGCTTGTCTCTCGATGTCTTCTCTTAGCTATAGGACCTTGCTGCTCGCCCACAATCTAGCTACCATGGGGCTGACCATCTGACAGGAGTGAGAGGCCAGAGTTCTAAGTGATTCATTTCTTAATTCTGAGGCCCGAAGCTATAGGCTTAAAAAGGCCGAACTCATCAGTTTCTTAAATACCATCCAGTAGGGGTTGGACGATATTCAATTTTCGAGATATTTGAGATTCGATATTTTTGACGATAGGATACGGGATTCGAGATATCTAAAAAAATTCAAAAAAAGACAGAGTCCAATCTAAATATACTAAATCTTCCAATATACTAAAAATGAAATGTCTGTAATATGTATGTATGTGGGTAGGTATGCGATAGATTTCAGAAAAATTGGCTCAACCAATTTTCTTCAAACTTGCACCATTCGATCAGAAATTTTCCTGGGACAGTACATGCATCTTGGCTAAGAAATTGCTCAATGTTAAAGGGATTAAATATTCGAAAAGCATGCTTTTTTGCAAAGGTCAAGCAGCTCTTTCGACCTGAAATGCATTGTAAGAATGCTAGAGAAAAAACTGACTGACTGAATTCCGATTGTGATAAAGATTGCATCACAACAAGTTGAAAACAGTGCCGAAGAAATGCACACACGACATGATTTAAATTGCGTAACCATATTGCTAACTTGAAGTGAGACTGATACTGGCTGACTGAGAAATTGATTATGTCATAACTTTTTACTCCAATTGACTTGCTGTAAGAATTGAATTATAAGGGCCACAATTCATGTTCTTCAATTGAAAAGAGATAGCCCTGATGCGAACAGACTGGAATGCTAATGTAGCGACCTGGGTTCGAATCTTAGAAGCGCAAAATAATTTTTTATTAAAACACCTTGAAAACAAAAAAAAATGCTAAACATAAAAAAGCGCAATAAAAGAGCCACCATGTCAAACCTAAACGAGCCACCATGTCGAACATTAAAGAACCACCATGTCGAACATAAAAGAGCCACCATATCGAACATAAAAGAGTTACCATGTTAAAAATTAAAGAGCCACCATGTCAAACTTTAAAGAGCCACCATGTCGAACATAGAAGAGCCACCATGTCAAACATAAAACCGACACCATTAAGAACACTAAAGAGCCACCATTTAAAACCTAAAGGAGCCACCATGTCGAACATTAAAGAGCCACAATGTCAAACATTAAAGAGCCACCATTTCAAACCTAAAGGAGCCACCATGTCGAACATTAAAGAGCCACAATGTCAAACATTAAAGAGCCACCATTTCAAACCTAAAGGAGCCACCATGTCGAACTTTAAAGAGCAACCATGTCGAACATTCAATAGCCACCATGTCAAACATTAAAGAGCCACCATGTCGAACATTAAAGAGCCACCATGTCAAACATTAAAGAGCCACATTGTCAAGCATTAAAGACCTACCATTTCAAACCTAAAAGAGCCACCTTGTCAAACATTAAAGAGCCACCATGTCGAACATTAAAGAGCCACCTTGTCAAATATTAAAGAGCCACCATTTCAAGCCTAAAGAAGCCACCATGTCGAACATACAAGAGCCACCATGTCAAACATAGAAAAGCCACCATGTTAAACATTAAAGAGCCACCATGTCAAACATTAAAGAGCCACCGTTTCAAACCTAAAAGAGCCACCATGTCGAACAATAAAAAGCCACCATGTCAAACATAAAAGAGCCACCATGTCAAACATAGAAAAGCCACCATGTCAAACATTAAAGAGTCACCATGTCAAACATTAAAGAGCCACAATGTCAAACATTAAAGAGCCACCATTTCAAACCTAAAGGAGCCACCATGTTAAAAATTAAAGAGCCACCATGTCGAACAATAAAGAGCCACCATGTCAAACATAAAACAGACACCATTAAGAACATTAAAGAGCCACCATGTCGAACATTAAAGAGCCACCATGTCAAACATAAAACAGCCACCATTTCGAAAATTAAGGAGCCACCATTTCGAAAATTAAAGAGCCGCCATGTTAAACATTAAAGGGCCACCTTGCCAAATATTAAAGAGCCAATATTTCAAACCTAAAGGAGCCACCATGTCGAACATAAAAGAGCCACCATATCGAACATAAAAGAGTCACCATGTTAAAAATTAAAGAGCCACCATGTCGAACATTAAAGAGCCACCATGTCAAACAAAAAAGCCACCATTTCAAACATAAAAGAGCCAACATGAAGAACATTAAAGAGCCACCATGTCGACCATTAAAAGAGCCACTATGTCGAACATACAAGAGCCACCATGTCGAACATAGAAAAGCCACCATGTCAAACATAGAAAAGCCACCATGGCAAACATTAAAGAGCCACCATGTCGAACATTAAAGAGCCACCATGTCGAACATAAAAGAGCCACCATATCAAACATAAAAGAGCCACCATGTCGAACATTTAAGAACCACCATGTCAAACATAAAATAGCCACCATGTGAAACATATAGGTGACTCCATGTAAAACTTTAAAGAGCTACCATATCAGACATATACATGACTCCATGTCAAACATATACGTGACTCCATGTTAGACATTAAAGAGCCACCATGTCGAACATTAAAGAGCCAACGTGTTAAAAATACAAGAGCCACCATGTCAAACATATTCATGACTCCATGTCAAACATTGAAGAGACACCATGTCGAACATAAAAGAGCCACCATGCAAAACATAAAAGAGCCACCATGTCTAACATTAAAGAGCCACTATGGCAAACATATCCATGACTCTATGTCGAACAATCAAGAGCCACCATGTCAAACATATACATGACTCCATGTCAAACGTTAAAGAGACACCATGTCAAACATTAAAGAGCCACCATGTCAAACATTTAAGAGCCACCAGGTCAAACATGAAAGTGCCACCATGTCAAACATATACGTAACTCCATGTCAAACATTGAAGAGACCCCATGTCAAACATTAAAGAGCCACCACGTCGAACATAAAAGAGCCACCATGTAAAACATATACGTAACTCCATGTCAAACATTGAAGCGACACTATGTCGAACATAAAAGAGCCACCATGTCGAACATTAAAGAGCCACCATGTCTAACATAAAAGAGCTACCACGTCGAACATTAAAAAGCCACCATGTTAAACATAAAAGAGCCATCATGTCAAACATATAAGTGACTTTATGTCGATCATTAAAGAGCCACCATGTCTAACATTAAAGAGCCACCATGTCCAACATTAAAGAGCCACCATGTCAAAAATTAAAGAGCCACCATGTCTATCATTAAAGAGCCATCATGTCAAACATTAAAGATACACAATTTCAAACGTAAAAGTAAGCGAATTTT
The DNA here is from genome assembly GCA_002269645.1 of Macrostomum lignano. Taxonomy (NCBI): domain Eukaryota; kingdom Metazoa; phylum Platyhelminthes; family Macrostomidae; genus Macrostomum; species Macrostomum lignano. Next base: position 71,223 of record NIVC01003210.1, read on the forward strand.
AAAGGAGCCGCTATAATGCTAAGGAAATTGTCGCACTAGCTACTTATTGTCTGGTGGATGCTTGCTATTTGGGGATGCTATCTATCTTGGGGATGCTATCTATCTTGGGGATGCTTGCTATCTGGGGGATGCTTGCTATCTGGGGGATGCTTGCTATCTGGGGGATGCTTGCTATCTGGGGGATGCTTGCTATCTGGGGGATGCTTGCTATCTGGGGATGCTTGCTATCTGGGGGATGCTTGCTATCTGGGGGATGCTTGCTATCTGGGGGATGCTTGCTATCTGGGGGATGCTTGCTATCTGAGGGATGCTTGCTATCTTGGGGATGCTTGCTATCTTGGGGATGCTTGCTATCTGGGGGATGCTTGCTATCTGGGGGATGCTTGCTATCTGGGGGATGCTTGCTATCTGGGGGATGCTTGCTATCTGGGGGATGCTTGCCATCTTGGGGATGCTTGCAGTCTTGGGATGATTTCTTTTTGCAATGCACTTTATTTGAGCAGTTTGTCTGTTGTCTTTTTGAAGGATTTTTGGCTGTCTTTTTGTTACTTGTAGAAAACAGAGATTCTATCCAGATGTCCCCCATCGGGGGGCGAAGATTGCTAGTCCTATATACTAAAAATGGTCTGTCTGTGTCTATCTATCTATGTGATCGATTAGAGAAAAAAAGGCTGGACCGATTTTGTTCGAACTTGCACTGTTCGATCAGAAATTTTCCCGTGACTGTACATGCATCGTGGCTAAGAAATTGCTCGATGCTAAAGGCATTAAATATTCGAAAAACATGCTTTTTTGCAAAGGTCAAGCAAACTTTTTGACTTGAAATGCATTGTAAGAATGCTAGAGAAAAAACTGACTGGTTGAATTCTGATTCTGAAATAGATTGCATCATAACTGAATTGTAACTCCGACTTGAATTGAAAATGCAGTGTGGAAGCGTAGCACCAGACTTGATTTAAATTGCGTAACCATATTGTTAACTGATACTGACTGACTGAGAAACTGATTATGTCATAACTGCTTCGTGTGATTTACTCTATGCTTGGATTTTAAAGTGTTGAATTATATAAGTGCAAAATTTGATGTTATCAAAACGATGAGAGCTAGCCTAGAGGTGAAAAAACTGAACTGCTAAATGCCGAGACGATGGTTCGAATTTTCATAGAGTATAATTTTTTAATTAAAGCTTTTCAACGTCAGGAAAACTAAAAGAATTTTTAAAAAGAAGCGTCATGTAAAAATCATAGAAGCGTCATGTAAACAATCATAGAAGCGCCATGTAAACAATCATAGAAGCGTCATTTAAAAAATCATAGAAGCGTCATGTAAACAATCATAGAAGCGCCATGTAAAAAATCGTAGAAGCGTTATATAAAAATCATAGAAGCGTCATGTAAACAATCATAGAAGCGTCATGTAAACAATCATAGAAGCGTCATTTAAAAAATCATAGAAGCGTCATGTAAAAATTCATAGAAGCGTCATGTAAACAATCATAGAAGCGTCATGTAAAAAATCATAGAAGCGTCATGTAAACAATCATAGAAGTGTCATGTAAAAAATCATAGAAGCGTCATTTAAAAAAATTATAGAAGCGTCATGTAAACAATCATAGAAGCGTCATGTAAACAATCATAGAAGCGTCATTTTAAAAATCATAGAAGCGTCATGTAAAAATCACAAAAGCGTGATGTAAACAATCATAGAAGCGTCATGTAAAAAATCGTAGCAGCGTCATGAAAAAATCATAGAAGCGTCATTTAAAAAATCATAGAAGCGTCATGTAAAAAATCATAGAAGCGCTATGTAAACAATCATAGAAGCGTCATGTAAACAATCATAGAAGCGTCATGTAAAAATTCATAGAAGCGTCATGTAAACAATCATAGAAGCGTCATGTAAACAATCAAAGAAGCGTCATGTAAACAATCATAGAAGCGTCATGTAAACAATCATAGAAGCGTCAAGTAAAAAATAATACAAGCCTCATTTAAAAATCATAGAAGCGTCATGTAAACAATCATAGAAGCGCCATGTAAAAAATCGTAGAAGCGTCATATAAAAATCATAGAAGCGTCATTTAAAAAATCATAGAAGCGTCATGTAAAAAATCATAGAAGCCTCATTTAAAAATCATAGAAGCGTCATGTAAAAATTCATAGAAGCGTCATGTAAACAATCATAGAAGCCTCATTTAAAAATCATAGAAGCGTCATGTAAAAATTCATAGAAGCGTCATGTAAACAATCATAGAAGCGCCATGTAAAAAATCGTAGAAGCGTCATGTAAAAATTCATAGAAGCGTCATGTAAACAATCATAGAAGCGTCATGTAAAAAATCATAGAAGCACCATGTAAAAAATCGTAGAAGCGTCATATAAAAATCATAGAAGCGTCATGTAAACAATCATAGAAGCGTCATGTAAAAAATCATAGAAGCGTCATGTAATGAATCATAGAAGCGTCATGTAATGAATCATAGAAGCGTCATGTAATGAATCATAGAAGCGTCATGTAAAAAATCATAGAAGCGTCATGTAAACAATCATAGAAGCGTCACGTAAAAAATCGTAGAAGCGTCATGTAAAAAGTCATAGAAGCGTCATGTAAACAATCATAGAAGCGTCATGTAAAAAATCGTAGAAGCGTCATATAAAAATCATAGAAGCGTCATTTAAAAAATCATTGAAGCGTCATGTAAACAATCATAGAAGCGTCATATAAAAATCATAGAAGCGTCATGTAAAAAATCATAGAAGCGTCATTTAAAAATCATAGAAGCGTCAAGAAAAAATCATAGAAGCCTCATTTAAAAACTAATGAGTGTTATTTAAAAAATTAAGAAGCATCATGGTACAATAAAAGAAGCGTCATGTCAGACATGAAGGGTGTCATGGAAAAATTAAATGCAGCTATAATGCTGTGCTGGGGAGAAAAACTGAGACGTAAAGGCTCTCAGAGAATAACTGAGATTACGGGGGGGGGGTTCTGAGATGTCGAAGCAAAAGTCAGAAGCTACTTCAAAGTTCATGTACTTTACTCAATTTTTTTATTGCATTCTTTGTTGGCTCGCCACGGGGGGGGGCGCTGATAGAAGAAGAGTCATGTAAAAAATAAAAGTAGCACTAAGTATACATAAAAGAAAAGTCATGTCGAAGTTAAAAGATTTATTTGGGAATTGCTACGATGTCAAAGCTAGGTGGAAATCGTTATAGTGCTGTGATTCTTAAAGAAGGAATCACTAAAATGTCAAGGCTTAGGGGAGAAGAATTGCTGAGATTTCAAGGCTTTAGGTTGGGTTAAAGTTAGGTTTAGGTCAGGTGTGGGTTGAGGGTTAGATTTTAGCGGGTTTCAAGGTTAACAGAATAACAGGGGATTTTTTAGATTTCAAGGTTTATGGGGCTATCGCTGACATGTTAAGGCTTACGGGGGGAATAGCTGAGATGTCAAGGCTCACGGGGGTATAAATGAGATTTCAAGGCTAAAGTCTACATGTAGTTTATTGAAAACTTTTTATTGCATTATTTGATGCCTCCTCAGGGGAGGGATCGCTGATAAAAAAAGCGTAATGTAAAAAATAAAAGAAGCTTCATGCCTAAGTTAAGAGATTCATTTGGGAATCCCTACGATGTCGAGGCTTGCAGGGAATCGCTATAATGCTGTAGTAGTGCTATAATGACTCTCAGAGAGAATTACTGAAATTTCAATGCTTTAGAGTTAGGTTAGGGTTAGGGTTAGGGTTAGGGTTAGGGTTAGGCTAGGGTTAAGGTTAGAAGGTTGACAGATATTTTTGATTTCCAAGGCTTATTGGGGGCATTGCTGAGATGTCAAGGGGTGAAGTTGATGTGTTAAAGCTTGTGGGGGGGGAATTATTGACATGTCAAGGCTTACAAGGTTTGACAGGAGATTTTTTAAGATTTCAAGGATATATGTAGCTTATTAAAAAACGTGTATTGCATTTCTTTGGCTCCCCAACGGGGGGCGTAGATTGCTAGTCCTATATACTAAAAATGGTCTGTCTGTGTCTATGTGATCGATTAGAGAAAAAATGGCTGGACCGATTTTGTTCGAACTTGCACTGTTCGATCAGAAATTTTCCCATGACTGTACATGCATCGTGGCTAAGAAATTGCTCAATGCTAAAGGCATTAAATATTCGAAAAACATGCTTTTTGCAAAGGTCAAGCAGCTCTTTCGACTTGAAATGCATTGTAAGAATGCTAGCAGAAAAACTGACTGGTTGAATTCTAAATTCTAAAATGGATTGCATCACAATACTCTTTATTTATCGTCTGTGTACTGGCTGAATTTGACACTCAATTGAATTGCGTCACAGCTTTGAGTGTGAAAGCATAGCGCAGTACTGAATTTATATTACGTAACCATATTGTTAACTTTCATAGACACTGGTACTGACTTGCCTAAGAAATTGATTATGTCATAACTGCTTCGTGTGACTTTTTACTCTACCTGACTTGGTGTGAGTGTTGAATTATATAAGTGGTACAACATCACTGATAACTTCGATGAGAGCTAGCCTAGAGCTGAACAGACCAGACTGCTAATGCAGCGACCTAGGTTCGAATCTAAGTAGTTTAAAAGTAGTAGTGTAAATTTTTTATTAAAAGGTTTTATTAAAGGACTAAATAAAAACACTTAGATTACTGCACTCGATAAGCCAAGGATTATTGCTATTAATAAACCAAGGATTACTGCACTCGATAAGCCAAGGATTATTGCTATTAATAAACCAAGGATTACTTCACTCGATAAGCCAAGGATTATTGCTCTTTATAAACCAAGGATTACTGCAATTGGAAAACAAAGGATTACTGCACTCGATAAGCCAAGGATTATTGCTATTAATAAACCAAGGATTACTTCACTCGATAAGCCAAGGATTATTGCTCTTTATAAACCAAGGATTACTGCAATTGGAAAACAAAGGATTACTGCACTCGAGAAGCCAAGGATTATTGCTATTAATAAACCAAGGATTACTGCACTCGATAAGCCAAGGATTATTGCTATTAATAAACCAAGGATTAATTCACTCGATAAACCAAGGTCAATTGCTCTTGGCAAACCAAGGATTAATGCACTCAAGAAGCCAAGGATTATTGCTATTAATAAACCAAGGATTAATGCACTCGATAAACCAAGGACAATTGCTCTTGGCAAACCAAGGATTACTGCACTCAAGAAGCCAAGGATTATTGCTATTATTAAACCAAGGATTACTGCACTCGAGAAGCCAAGGATTATTGCTATTATTAAACCAAGGATTACTGCACTCGATAAACCAAGGACAATTGCTCTTGGCAAACCAAGGATTACTGCACTCAAGAAGCCAAGGATTATTGCTATTATTAAACCAAGGATTACTGCACTCGAGAAGCCAAGGATTATTGCTATTAATAAACCAAGGATTACTGCACTCGATAAGCCAAAGATTATTGGTCTTAATAAACCAAGGATTACTTCACTCGATAGCCAAGGATTACTGCGCTTGATAAGCTTGGCTACATGTATAGGATTATTTCTATCCAGGGATGCTTGCTATTTAGGAATTCTTTCTATGTGCAGGATGCTTGCTATCTGGAAGGATGCTTCTACATTATTTGGGGGATGCTTGCTATCTGGGTGGATGCTTTTATCCGGGGGATGCTTTTATTTGGGGGATGCTTTTATTTGGGGGATGCTTGCTATCTGCAGATGCTTGTTATCTGGGTGGATGCTTGCTAGGAGTATTAGGGGATGCTTGCTATCTGCGGTTGTTTACTTTTGGAGGAGGGTGCTTGCTACTGGGGGGATGCTATTTTCTATTTTCTATTTTCTACTTTCTATTTAGGGGTAATGACTGTGATCTTTGTGAAAGCTATATTTTCTTGTCTGTTTGTTAATTTTAGAAAAAAAGAGATTCATAGCAAATATTATTGTCCATGACAATTTTAAATGAATAAGGTGATTTTTAAAAGTGATGAAGGACTTAGTTTTTAAGAAAATGCGCTTTTTCATTGATTTCCATAAACTATTTTTGCTTCGTTCTTATTGGGCGCCCCGAAGGGGGGCCGCACTAGATTGCTAGTTAAAAACTAAAAATAGTAGTTCTTTTTGTACAACTTTTTTAAATATTTGAATTTTGAACAAAGTTTTGTTAATAATTCCAACTTTAAATTCGTAACAGAACGGAAATTTTCGGGTGCATCATTTTTATAAACACGGATAGATCGAAACGCGGCTAAATCCCTTTTAATACGGGTGACACTATAGTGAGTTGATTTTTTGGCACTGATTCGATTCATGTTGAATTCAATGTGTTTATATTGAGGCCTAGGTGATCCTATGCTATTGCTCGTATATTCAGAAGATTGGTATTTCAAGTTAAGGCTCTTTACTTTACTTTATTTTACATCTCGGATTCTCGGAATCTCGGCACTTTATTAAATTGAGATTCGATCAAGAAAAAAGTCAAAATCTCGAATATCAATCGCGAGATTCCACTATCGACCTCTACTATCCAGGATTAGTATTGCTAAAATATTAAAGTTATTTGTTAAACTGTTCGGCATTTTGTTATCACAATGCGTGTTAATGAATTATTGCATAATTGCTTTAGCGCCAACCGAAAAGGGTCTAATTTTACATGTGGCTTTTGGATCCCACTATATAGTACTACATCTTGAAAAATTCTTAAAACTTTCATTTTCTTCTATACCTAACTATCGTATTAACCTTGAGAAAAGTAGCAATGCTCATATAATGTCTAATTTTAGTCAAGAGTTTATCCATACCTTGAACAGCAGCATGTACCTGACCATGTCCACCTGCATGATTGGATGCGGCGCCAATTCCATGAAACGCGGCAGAGCTTCGGGAAAATGCTTCTTCACAAACGGCTGCAGATCCTGGTCACGCCAAAGCACCACAGTCCAGTCTGGGTGCATCCGACGCCAGGTTTTCAGTTGCTCAGCGAAATAGGCGGACACGGATTCATTTTTCCATAGCAGGTGTCGAATAGGAGGAATGGGATGGCCATCGACCCGATGCGAACTGCTGGCCAGCGGCAGGTGCTTGAGGTAGGCAGCTTTGCAGTCGAGATCCTGGCACACTGTGGGCAGCTGTACATCCTTGCTGATCATCTTCGGGTGTGAAGAGGTCTCGTTGCTACAGTTCTCACAAATAGTTTTAGTTGATTCCATTTTTAACTTTCTTGATGGAAGAAACAAACTAAATTGCCAGGTGAAAACTAGACTGGATATAATTGCTAACAGTAGCAGGTACTTGATCTCCAACAAATTGCAAGTCATAGCTTAGCAGGTTAAAGCTTATAGTTTGAGGAGAAATATAGTGAGTGAGGTCGATGCTGACTATACTCTACACTCAGCAACATTTAAAACGCAACACTCTAACTAGAAGAAAAATCAACTCACTCAGAAGAGTCAAAGCGCATAGTCTATGGTTCAAATCGAGCTTCAGAAACGCGTGTAGCCTCCTCTCGCAAGTAACAGGGCGATGACTCGACGTGGCATTCCCAGAACAAGGCGTCGAAAAAAGTCCTGGGGAATTTCCTGCCCAGATAAAGATAACGCGCTGCCACTGTCCTTGCCGCCAGTGCGCCCGCTGCATGGCCCACAGTTCCCTGTTAGCGACATGTGCAGAACTCAGGCGCGGCCTCCTCCGCATTTTTCTTGACCGCAATCCTGCAGCGTGAATCCTGCGGCGAATCGTCTGCGCGCTGAGAACGTTGCCTCTGCGGCTTCTCTCTGCCCACATCAATCGCAGGAGTGTGGCAGGCAGTGTGGGGTTTCCACGCACTATTCTCAGCAGGCGTCGATCTGCCCTCGCTGTTGTACTGCGAAGTTGGTGAAGCACCGTACCTTTTCTCGCGTGAGCCACGCTTCCAGTGGCTCTGCTCTTCTGTAGCAGACGTAAAACTGTTGAAGGCGACCTCCCGAAGTGGTTCGCAACTGTTCGAAGAGTACAACCTGCTTCCAACATTCCGACTGCTCGCCATCTTTCCGCGTCTGTCATCTGTTGAACCATTCTCTCAGCTGGATCACTCTATCTGAAAACAGTCCATAGTCATCGCCCTGTTACTTGCGAGAGGAAGCTACACGCGTTTCTGAAGCTCGATTTGAACCATAGACTATGCGCTTTGACTCTTCTGAGTGAGTTGATTTTTCTTCTAGTTAGAGTGTTGCGTTTTAAATGTTGCTGAGTGTATAGTTACATATAGATGCTTCTTTAAAAAGCGTACTATTTAATGTACAACAGTTTCCCATGGATGAAGGTCGATTAAGCTCGACCTTAAGCTCGATATGTACCATAGACGATGCGCTTTGATTCTTCAGAGTGAGTTGATTTTCGCTTTTAGTTAGAGTTTAGCCAAAGAGTTCGATAATATAGTTCTATCTAGCCAAAGAGGAGTGGAAACGAGTTTTTCACTTTTAAATGGTACCTCATGAGGGAGGCCAGGCAAATAGTTAAGATAACTTTCACCGCATGGAGCCAGCACTGAATTTAATGTCTATACCTCTGTCTGACTCTATCTACATGTATGCTCGTCTGGCCTCATGAGGTAAAAGTTAAAAACGCTTTCCAATCCAGATTTTAATTATAGAACTCCTTGGTTGAAAAGAGCCCAGCTGAGTCAAACTCCAAACCACCAGTCACGGTACGTAGTAACTGCATGTCCTCTCTCAGTCATCAGACTGACTTTTTTATGTATAAGAAAATGCTATTATAGTATGAAAACTTCACTTACGCCAAACACTGCATGGATTTCACTAAGCAGGACGATTAGCAAAAGTTCAAATGCCATAGACAAATGTACAGTATTGGAAAATTACTTAAGGCACACACAAGCTAGCTAGATGGAGCAGGCTTTAACCACTTTTCAACTCGTGCTATACGTCGTCGATCTTGACGAAATTGATTTTTGTCGTTTGACCAAATTATTTATGGATATGGAGCCAGCTCAAAATGCGACAAGAGTCAATAGGGATGACACACCTACGAGACCGCAATTGATAATAATACTGATGGCCGAAGATCTAAATTTTACAAACGACATCTCGTCGACATCTGGAAGGCAGGCTCGACTTATGGCTGAGACTCCTTAGTGATGGGTAGTATCCATAAAAATTCTTCGTCTCTGGTTGTCTCCAGCTCTCAACAGATTGACGAACCTCTTGGATAGCTTGGTGGTACAGCAGGTCAGGATACTGCTGTACCACCTGCTGAGAAAAAACAAACGTTCTTTCGACAAGGTGGAGATTGACGGTGAGAGGGTTGTGCTGTTTTTTAAGTTATTGTAGTAAAAAATTCGATGAACTTTGGTTGAAGCTAATTATTTATTGATCACTGTTTTTTGTTACTGTCTTGATTATTTGTTATTTGTATTAAAAATATGTCTGCCTTCCTGATAACGCTTTTGCTTTACGTTTTTTTCTTACGGACCAGGGGGTGTTTCATAAATGACTTGTAGTATAGCTACAAGTGGGATCAGTGACAAGTTACAAGTGAATTTCCATGTGAAAACAAGTCCCATCAGATCCAGAGACCTTCGATCACGATTCAGTGCCTCTTCCACGGCCAACAACACTTGTACAAAGTCCTGTCACGACGCCTCGACAGATAGCGCCTGACGGCCGGTTCGCTCACACTTTTGCCCTGTGATAAGCAGGATGTCCTGGACAGAATGGCCACCTGCATGCAGGTCGCGTACCCTGGTAACTCTGGAATTTTTAAATATATATATTTATACATGTATAGTCATTAAATTTAGCTTTCTGCCAATTATTACCCGGAGAGCGGCCAGGATATCAATTTCTATAGGACAAAACAATTTAACCTACCCGATGCAGTGGTTAGTGTACTTCTTGATGAGGCCTGCTTTCTCGCTTAAGTTCTTCATGAACTCTTGGAGGAAGCGGTAGCCTCTTGCAGATTTCTCAGAGAATCTACATGTATAGCGCTGCCCATCTTTGCTGTTTACGGCTTGTTGGGCACAATATTCGCACCCCGAGTCCTGTAACCAAAGGACAAATTCTCACATCTGGAAGTTCAATGGTTCGGTTAGCAGAGGACTTTAAAACTAAAAAATGTCGACTTTCGACTTTTTCAAAAGCTGTACATGCGACGTGAGCAATGTGTTAACGGTCTTCAGCCTTCGTGACCTCGGAAGCATTCATTTGACCCTCGATGGTCTTACTCAAGAGAAGTTCTAGGTCTAATTCGAATCAATTGAGCTTTAGAGAATTCTCTCCGCGAACTACCGCGGTGGTGGTAGCGAACTACTACTCTCAGTTACAACGCTCAGCAAATTTTAGTTTATTTAAGAGGCTGACATTTGCATTCGGCATTCTGAAAGATGGCAATTACTAGACCGCTTAGCCACGACCACAGCTACCTTCCCCTAAGCCTGAGGAACTCAGCAGCCGCAGCTCCCATTTATTTTGCAACCCCGCGTCTCGATCGATTTTTGTTTAAATCGAAAAGACCAGCACCGATTTGAACAGCGAAAGCTCCAGCGAATTGATCTAATATTATCTAGGTCACCACACCAAAAAAGTTGTTTTCCACCCCGCGTCCTCACTTGCATTGGGGCACACGTTCAGGAGCGCGTGCTCTGCGTAGGCCCCTACGGTTCGGTATGATCCCGTTCCCATTAATTGGTTCTTCCTCGAACTCCCCATTGGTGTCCTAGTGCTTGCTGATTCCAAAAAAGTTAAACTAGGGGCTTGCCTTAGCTTAGCATCTAGCATAGGCCCCCTAATTAAGACTAAGACTTATAAGAGGTACTGACCTATGTTATAATTATTATAACAGTGTGCTAATGCTGCGCTGCTGCAACTCCCCTTCAAAATCAGAAATTTTATAATAGAAAAATATTTGTTTTCATTTTGAAGTTCTCATTCTATAATTAGGCCTAGGCCTAGCCATTGCCCTACCAATCAAACATTTTACCTTTATAATTGTGTTTAGTTAAGCCTACTATGCCTAGTAGTAGCTTAGTTTGGCTAGAGGCTAGTATCTTGGCTTATGCTTATAAATAGAATAGACCTATATTAAACAATTTTGTTTGATATTGATAGGCCTATGCAATAATTTAACTTTTTTGCATTAGGCCTAGGCTTAGACTAGACATATTCAATTTATAGATAGGCCTTATTAGACTAGGGCCTAGACTTAGCAATCAGCACATCTTTGTTAGGAAGCTATCAAATAATATAATTCAATTTTTTAAAAATAAACTAGGGGCCTATTTGTATAGCTTTAAACCTTAGCCTTGATAAACCTTAAAGCCAGGCTAGTTGCTGTTGCGGCGAGTGTTAGCCTGGTGGTCAACACGCAGAAGACCATTGTGCTGTGCGTGCCGGACAACATCAAGGCTGCAATAGGCCTATTCTACCAAGACGCTGATGGGCAGGCAACCAAACTCCCACAATGTCAGCAGTTTGTCTACCTTGGCAGTCTGGTTCTAGACGCTCGCGAGGACCTGCGACACTGCCGCAGGCTTGCCTGGGCTGCCTTTTGTTCTATGAGGGCAGTCCTATGGTCCGAGGCCAAAGGGTGGCGCTGTTCCAGGTGGTAATTGAGACTATCCTGCTATACAATGCCAAGACCTAGACGCTGATGGACTCACTTGAACAACAAGTCGATGTGGCACACGCTGGCCTGCTGCTTGCTGCCTTCAACATTGGTGTCAAGCAAGTCACCAATGCGGCACTCTATTGCTGCGCTGGCCTGCCATATCCAAGTGATCTATTGTGCCATTGGCAACTCCAGCTTGCAGGCCATCTCATCCCAACAAGTTGTACTGCCCACAGTTGATGCAGGAGGTGCTGCTGCTCATGCTGCAGGTACCCTACCGGCAAGGTCAAGCATGAACTCGGCGTTACGTTGACTGTCTATTGGCTGACGCCAGTGCCCTGGACACTGCCAGTGGCGCAGCCTTTGTTCGCACCCAAGCAAAGCCATGAAGCGTGCCTTGTGACGCTGACTTTTGCCATACTGACAGCGTATTTTGTTGTTGTTGTTGTACAATATAGCACCCCCAAAAGAGTGATGTAGGTACAATATGTACAACAGGTGATCCTTGTGTACAATAGAAATTTCCATTGTATACTTGTCTTTCTGCACTATGGAGATTAGGCCCTAAGATTGTATATTGACTAGGCCTAAAATAATATAAGTCTCAATACAATAATATAACCTTATATCTAACCAAAAAACTAGCAAGCAATAATTTGGCTTAGATATGTCTAAAATTTTAATTGTGGTGAAACTCTAACTATCCTTTGGTTAAAAATTAATATTCTTACTAAGATATAGAAATATAGAATTTATTTCATTAAAATAGCTAAGCACAAAAGAAAAAAATATTGGTAATTATTATTTTTCCAGTGACCAAAAAAATAGTGATGTGGTTATTTGTCTAGTCCAGTTAATACTGGACAAATAGGCAGTTTGTTATTTGTCCAGTTAATTGAATGATATAATATCTATTTTATAGAAACTACAAGGGTAAATATTCCTATCCTTCAAAGAATTTTTACTCATATCTAAATTATTATGTTGTTATACTAGTGTGTACATACATGCGCAACCCCCCTGATTTACACTGGCCATGTGACTTACTTTTTGACCAGAAATGCAACTTACCTGTGAAAGAAACCCTAGAGCAACATTAATGTAATTTTGGGTAAACGGCAGGAGTAACTATGACTGTCTTATAAGGGCTAAATGCCTCGTTATCTAATTAGTACTACGTCTGTATTCTTTGGGGTGGGCATTTTTGCGACTTACCCCTGGTCCACCACAATTTACGGTGGCCAGATCGGCCAGGTCAGCCAGCAGTTGCGCATGTATGAGTGTGTATCTTACATCAAATTATGCCAAATTGAATACACTGCTTTGCTTTAATTAGTATGCAGCAAATATTAATCAGTGAAAAGTTCTTAAAAATCTAGAATCTTTATCACGAAACAAATAGATACTTGTGTTAGTAATTTAATGGGACAAATAGCAAAAAGGCTATTTGTCCAATCACTGGACAAATAATAATCGCCAAAAATATTATGAGAATAGTTTGTCTATAGCCCATATGCCTTAGTCCCAAATATAAGCAATGCATTATATATATATAAAAGTAAAACCAAAAGTAATAGAATCCCATCCAATGTGATTTCGTTTTGTCTAGATTTGCAACTTAGTTCACTCATGATTGCAACTTAGTTCCTCAAATTTTGACTTAATTTTGACTTTTTATATATTTTTTCTTGCCTTTTTCTTTTTTCTCTTTTTTTCTTTTCCTTTTCTTTTCCTTTCTTTTCTTTCTTCCAATTTTTTTGTTTTTTGCATTTTCAATTTTGTAACTTACCTTGGCCATCACCCATTTTACCCATCTAGTTTGGACAGGTTAGATAGGTGTTGGGCATGTATATATTTATATAAATATATTATTTATTTATAAATAATATTGTAAATAATATTGAGTCTATCTAATTTTCTAGACAATGAGAACCAATAACTATCCATACTTAGCAACAGTCAAAAGTTCTACCCACCAAGTGAAATGAAAATTTTCTCATATATTGCAACAAATTCTCACTCACAATTCAACCCTCAAGTTACGCAACTAAGCCACAGCAAGGAAGGAAAAGTTGACTATATCAATACTTGTAATAAATGTCAGTTGCATAAAATCATAAAATCTTTAATGCAATATTCAATTAGAATTGCATTCTTAATAATGCATATGGGATCCCCTTGCTCACAGAAGTGCACAATTCTGCATGGCATCCCCAGGATGAGGCAGTGCAGAAAGTCCTGGAGAATCTGCTGCCAAGCATTTTCAATGGCATGATGCAGCTTCGCAACATTCTATAGTGGATTCTTTCTTCAAATGCTACATTTTAGGAAGTTCTAGACATGCTCAATGGGATTCATATCTGGGGACTGGGAAGGTTAGCGCAGAGTGTGCAGCTGTAGCTGTTCTCTCAATTGACTAATAGCATTGGCTTGGTGTGGTGGCGCATTGTCCTCCTAGACCATTAAGCAAACCCAAGCCACCCCCAAGTGGCAATAAGATTTGTTCATGCCGTAAGTTGCGTCACTTGCAATAAGTAAAAAAATTATCTTACTTAATGGGGTGGAACTTTTGACTATTGCTGAGTTATATTAAATATATTGGTATGCAAAAAATATATTTTTTTTATGTCAGTAGCTATCTAAATAGCATCAGCTTAAGCTCTAGATGATTAATAGTAGACATGTTTATTGACCTCTTTGAACACAGTAGGCTACATGTAGAATCACAAATAAGCAATAGCTTTAGATTAGTATATTATCTCCAGTGTCAATTTTTTGTTGTTTCTAATATATTAACTTTAGTAATAAGTGTCTTGAAGTTAGGTTACTCAATCTCTATCAGCTATTAGCTTTGTATGGTACATATTTCTATGAAGACCAAAGACAAACTAGTTGCATAGTCTTTTATCCATTGGGATCCATTTGATATGTCCAGAGTAGCTTCAAATTTATAATGCTCCAAGGCAGCTTTTAGGCTAGCAATAAAGTTAGCAAGACTCTTGCTAGGCTTTTGCATATGCTTTTAAAATTAGATTCTAAATAGTGTTCCACTGTAGCCATAGCTATGGCAGCTACGGATATGTCTATGCAACAGTAGCTAGCTGCTCTTATGGCTATGATTACAGAAATATGGTAGTTGCTATTACATTCTGTAGATTCCTATAGTTGTGGTTATTAATAAAAAAATGAAAAAAAAATACTAGAAACAGGTAGAGTAAAACAAAGATACTTTAGTAAACTATATTATCAACTTAGAAACTTATAGAATATAACTAATAAAGTACAATAAAACACTAGCAAACTCTAATTTTTATTAATATAAAAAAGGTTCAGCATTATTACTTTCAGTAGTAATTAAATATTGTTGCTTTGTAAAAAGATGAAATAAAATCTCACAAAGTCAATTGAGCGTTTCAAAACATTTTGTTTTCTAGACTTTTTGGTAAAACTATGACTTGGCTATGGGAACTATAGGAATATAGTAATATTAAAGTCCCTATATGGCTATGGAATATGAAGAATTGGAATAAGCCATAGTTTTGCTTATGGCTACAGTATATGGACCCTCTTTATAGCAGAGCACTAATTTTCTAGCAGATAGCATTGATGATTTAGGAGAATAATATGCCTTTAGAATAGTAGCTTAATCTGAATATGACTTAAAAATCACTTTCTAATAGGCAAAGATTCTAAATAACCTTGTAAGCATCCTTTCTAATAGTAGTCAGTCACTAATGTGGTAACTTTTGTCTCAACGTAGACTTCCTTACAGATAAAATATTGTTCAAGCTTTTCCAAGTATATCTCAATGTCTAAGTTTGCTAGGAGTCTTGGAATTCTACTAGTTTTAGCCATCTTTGTTGCCAATATAAAATTGTGGGTTCAAAGACAAGTATTTGCGATTGGAAGTAGGAAAAATATACAGAGCTTTTATGTATAAGCATAGGAACTTTTTATAAAGTAGGGGGCAGGTAACAAACATTGATGCCCCCTCCTACCTTTAAAAGTGGAAGGTCAAGTCATGCCCCCCCCCCCTATTCTGATGCCTATGATTATTGCTCATTTGTTATAATCAGTTAATTGCTAATCTGATAGATCTTGGATATAATCCAATCTAATCCATATTCTAGTTTCCATGTCTTATAATATAATAAAGCAGTAAATGCATAGATAGGATAGTGCATTGCTTCAGTTCACCCAGCTGTAAAATGGGTGCCAGCAAGCATTCTCTGGGGTAATTGAGGGTGTGTGGCAACCCCCCAGTCCTTGGACTGAACAGCCGTACGCAGTTTTCAGATGCGCTGCGCAATAGCTGCGGCTGAGCTGTCGGTTGCACATTTGGCCCATTAGGGCAGGTTGTAATAAACTCGTATTATTAATTAGATTATTTACAATAGCATCCTGAATTTAGACCCAGCTTGTCAAATAAACGGAGGCATATTAGTTATCTAAATTAGCGCATGAATGCCTTCCAGACATGGGCCGCGTGATTCGCTCGCAGCGCAAAGGAGCCGGCAGTGTGTTCCGCTCGCACACCAAGCGTCGCAAGGGTGCCGCCCGGCTTAGGCCGATAGACTTTGCCGAGCGCAACGGCTACATCAAGGGTGTGGTTAGGGATATTATCCACGACCCCGGCCGCGGTGCTCCCCTGGCCAAGGTGGCATTCCGCGATCCCTACCGATACCGTCAGGTCACCGAGACTTTTGTGGCCGCCGAGGGTGTCCACACTGGACAGTTCATCTACTGCGGCAAGAAGGGTGCGTTAGTGCTGCCTCTGACTGACTGACTGACTGACTGACTGACATTCCCTAATATGATGCCTCGCACTACACTTTGATCTGATCGGCTGTATTTATCCTTGCGGATTTATACTTGGCCAAGTGATAAAAATAACAAAATGCTATATTTGAAAAAATAAGCACTGATATTTTTTCTAGAAAGAAATTTTTATTTTACTACTTACAAGTAGCCTGTGAGTAGGGTATCGCGAATAATAATGGTTCAAATCCACCCTCTTTCTTCATCGCCTGAAAAAAAACGGGCAGCCAAGCTGCAGGTCGGCAACATCCTGCCACTCGGCGCGATGCCCGAAGGCGCCATCATCTGCTGCGTTGAAGAGAAGGCCGGCGATCGCGGCCGCTTAGCCAAGGCTTCAGGCAACTATGCCACCCTGATCGCGCACAATCCGGAGACTAAAAGATCGCGCATGAAGCTGCCCAGCGGAGCCAAGAAGATTGTGCCGTCCGCCTGTCGGGCTATGATTGGTGAGTGCTGGTATTCCTTTCAGAGAGTTGGGGAAGACTTGTGAGCAATTAAACTACACCTGAATTGCTCAGGTGTAATAAACTCAGACAGTTGAAATCCCACCCTATGATCCCATTCTATGATTCGATCCCATGATCCCATCCTATGATCCCATTCTATGATTCGATTCCATGATCCCATTCTATGATTCGATCCCATGATCCCATCCTATGATCCCATTCTATGATTCGATCCCATGATCCCATTCTATGATTCCATCCCATGATCCCATCCTATGATCCCATTCTATGATTCGATCCCATGATCCCATTCTATGATTCCATCCCATGATCCCATCCTATGATCCCATTCTATGATTCGATCCCATGATCCCATTCTATGATTCCATCCCATGATCCCACCCTATGATCCCATTCTATGATCGCATTCTATGATCCCATACTTTGATCCCATTCTATGATCCCATTCTATAATCCCATTCTATGATCCCATTCTATAATCCCATTCTATGATCCCATTCTATGATCCCATTCTATGATCCCATTCTTTGATCCCAATTCTATGTTCCTCATTCTATGATCCCATACTTTGATCCCATTCTATGATCCTCATTCTATGATCCCATCCCATGATCTCGTCCTATCGTCCTCATTCTATGATCCCATACTTTGATCCCAATTCTATGATTCTCATTCTATGATCCCATTCTATGATCCCATCCTATGATCCAATTATATAATCCCATCCTAGGCATCGTAGCCGGCGGCGGTCGCATCGACAAGCCGATCATGAAGGCCGGCCGGGCCTACTGGAAGTTCAAGGTGAAGCGCAACTGCTGGCCAAAAGTACGCGGCGTCTGCATGAACCCGGTGGACCATCCGTTCGGCGGCGGCAACCACCAGCACATCGGCAAACCGAGCACCATCCGCCGGGACACCAGCGCCGGTCGCAAGGTCGGCCTGATCGCCGCCAGGCGCACCGGTCGCCTCCGCGGCACCAAGGTGGTCATCGACAAGGGCCAGAAAGAGTGAAGAAAATCTTATTCGCTGTGCTGACAGTCGTCTATGCTGGCTGCTTGTTTGCGCGCGTGCTTGTTTCGGCTGGACTAATGAGCAACTGAATCTGTTGTCCGAAATAAACACAGGGTACCCATGTTGTGGCCACTTGGCCATTAAAGAACACTTTCTTGGAAGCAAATTGTCTCCGTGTGCGTTTTTTGTCTTCGTCTTTTTCTGCGTTCGAATCTGGCTGCAATTAGGGGATTAGGATCACATTCACCAGATTCACTCTTGATGTCACTCCAAATTCACTCTTGATGTCACTCCAAATTCGCTCTTGATTTCACTCCAAATTCACTCTTGATGTCACTCCAAATTCACTCTTGATGTCACTCCAAATTCGCTCTTGATTTCACTCCATATTCACTCTTGATGTCACTCCAAATTCACTCACGATATCACTCCAAATTCACTCACGATATCACTCCATATTCACTATTTATGTCACTCTGAATTCACTTTTGGTTTCACTCCAAATTCACTCTTGATGTCACTCCAAATTCACTCTTGATTTCACTCCAAATTCACTCTTGATTTCACTCCAAATTCACTTTTTCACTCCATATTCACTCTTGATGTCACTCCAAATTCACTCTTGATTTCACTCCATATTCACTCTTGATGTCACTCCAAATTCACTCTTGATTTCACTCCAAATTCACTCTTGATGTCACACCAAATTCACTCTTGATGTCACTCCAAATTCACTCTTGATTTCACCCCAAATTCACTCTTGATGTCACTCCATATTCACTCTTGATGTCACCCTAGTTTCACTCCAAATTCACTCTTGATTTCACCCCAAATTCACTCTTGATGTCACTCCATATTCACTCTTGATGTCACCCTAGTTTCACTCCAAATTCACTCCTAATTTCACTCCAAATTCACTCTTGATGTCACTCCATATTCACTCTTGATGTCACCCTAGTTTCACTCCAAATTCACTCCTAATTTCACTCCAAATTCACTCTTGATGTCACTCCATATTCACTCTTGATGTCACCCTAGTTTCACTCCAAATTCGCTCTTGATGTCACTCCAAATTCACTCTTTATTTCACCCCAAATTCACTCTTGATGTCACTCCATATTCACTCTTGATGTCACCCTAGTTTCACTCCAAATTCACTCTTGATGTCACTCCATATTCACTCTTGATGTCACCCTAGTTTCACTCCAAATTCACTCCTAATTTCACTCCAAATTCGCTCTTGATGTCACTCCATATTCACTCTTGATGTCACTCCATATTCACTCTTGATTTCACTCCATATTTACTCTTGATGTCACTCCATATTCACTCTTGATTTCACTCCATATTCACTTTTTTCACTCCAAATTCACTCTTGATTTCACTCCATATTCACTTTTTTCACTCCAAATTCACTCTTGATTTCACTCCAAATTCACTCTTGATTTCACTCCAAATTCAGTCTTGATATCACTCCAGATTCACTCTTGATTTCACTCCAAATTCACTCTTGATTTCACTCCAAATTCACTCTTGATTTCACTCCAAATTCACTCTTGATGTCACTCCATATTCACTCTTGATGTCACTCCATATTCACTCTTGATTTCACTCCAAATTCACTCTTGATTTCACTCCAAATTCACTCTTGATGTCACTCCATATTCACTCTTGATTTCACTCCAAATTCACTCTTGATTTCACTCCAAATTCACTCTTGATTTCACTCCAAATTCACTCTTGATTTCACTCCAAATTCACTCTTGATTTCACTCCAAATTCACTCTTGATTTCACTCCAAATTCACTCTTGATGTCACTCCATATTCACTCTTGATTTCACTCCAAATTCACTCTTGATGTCACTCCAAATTCACTCTTGATATCACTCCAAATTCACTCTTGATTTCACCCCAAATTCACTCTTGATGTTACTCCATATTCACTTTTTTCACTCCAAATTTGCGGTTGCTGTCCTCTAGCCTTGTCCACTTATTTATGATGCAGCAAATGAAGTGGATTACTGCTGCGTTGGCATTGGCAAATACAGGTAATTGATTGACTGACCTGCGTCAGTTGGCACTAAAATGCTTAAAATTTAATAGAGAAAAGTATAGCACTTGATAATTGCAGCTGAGTCTCAACAGTGTTTTAATGGGCCAATGATTGACTTGCTCGGGTCTGGCTGTGTTGGGGCCCAGAGAAACACGGTGGCAATTAATCATTGAGATGATAAATGACTGCTGATGCTGATATGGGACTATTTTATATTGTGACTGTATTGATGATTCAATGCGTCAAGAGCCATCCAGGGTGCAGGTGGCTGATCAGCTGTCAATTTTCTTGGCAGGTTAGAATTTATGCAGCATTGAAAGCTCTGTGGCCTATTGAGTAGCAAGAGGGTCAATATTTTTTTATTTCCATTAAGCCCCAATTGAAATAATTGCCTCTTCACTGAGTTGAGCTGAAATGCTTTTTACTTTCATTGAAAGTGAGTTTTAGCCGCTGTCATTTTAAAAATTTAATATTGACTCTTTTCACAGTTGGAATACCTTAGAGTTATCCAGATGGAATATAGAATGCCATAGAGTTATCCAGATGGAATATCGAATGCCATAGAGTTATCCAGATGGAATATAGAATGCCATAGAATTATCCAGATGGAATATAGAATGCCATAGAATTATCCAGGTGGAATATAGAATGCCATAGAGTTATCCAGATGGAATATAGAATGCCATAGAATTATCCAGATGGAATATAGAATGCCATAGAATTATCCAGATGGAATATAGAATGCCATAGAATTATCCAGGTGGAATATAGAATGCCATAGAGTTATCCAGATGGAATATAGAATGCCATAGAGTTATCCAGGTGGAATATCATGGATTTCCTCAGGTGGAATATCATGGATTTCCTCGGTTGGAATATCATGGATTTCCTCGGGTGGAATATCATGGATTTCCTCGGGTGGAATATCATGGATTTCCTCGGGTGGAATATCATGGATTTCCTCAGGTGGAATAACTTAGAATTTCTCAGCTTAGCTTTAATAAGCTATCCAGCTATCAATGTCACACAAAAATTGATGGAATATTTTACGGAATAATAAAGCAATCACTTTTCTACATTCACCTAAAAACATTCATCCCAGCTCCCAAATTGTCATTCATGCATCCAGTTTTGAGACAACAAGTACCCACTTTAGCCCACACTTACCCTACCTGCATGGACACTCCTAAACACTTTAGAGCTGTTATTAAGATTGTCATTTAGTCATTGACGGGAGAAGTATTTTGTATGATTTTCAGTAAAGTAAGAAGCCTGCATGCGATAGCAAGTGGGACAACAAAAGAAGCAGCACTTCACTTTGCAGAGTGTCGCTGTCACAATATACTACACTTATCACACTAAAAATAGCTATAGTGGAATTGAAGCAGATTTTCGTTTCAAAATTTTGTCAATAATCCTGTGATACTGGCCAACACTTCAGCTAGGCTATACTCTGTGTAACACAGCTGTCAAATACCAGTCCGTTTGATAAGTTTATCGACGGGGGTACAAAGCATAGCGATTTGCATGCGTGAATCAATCCTCTCTAACATTTAAATTGTTGCTTACTCTGGACAATAGAAAGAACTTCATAGATTATTACGAGCTATTATTAACAATTATAGGCAACAGATGACTCGATTCTCGAGCAGATTAACTCGAGTTCAATCTGTCTTGACAGGTCGATAATAAATATCTTCTGTGTGTCAAGTTTCTTGGCTTGCCTTGGGCAGACAACGCATGCGGCTGTGCTGAAAAACATGGTTTAATTGCAAATCCATTTAAACAACTCTTATTGTTCAATGAGTATAGCTAATTATAATGTGGAAATTTCCTTCTCCTTTACTTTTAAGCCTTTTAATGCTAATGTCACTAACTAGAATCTCCACCAACTAGAAGGTTATCAAAGTATAATCTTTACAAACTATAGATTCTTCACAAACTAAAATATTCACAATCTATTGAACCTTAACAAACTATAAAATCTTCACGAATATTCACAAACTATAGAATCTTCACAAACTATAAAATATTAAAAAATTGGATAATCTTTACAAATATTCACAAACTATAAAATATTCACAAACTTTAGAATCTTCAAAAACTAAAGAACATTCACAAACTATAGATTCTTCACAAACTATAGAATCTTCACAAACTATACAATATTCACAAACTATATAATCTTCACAAAGTATAGAATCTTTGCAAACTATACTCGTAGAATCTTCACAAACTATAGAATCTTCCCAAACTATACAATATTCACAAACTATACAATATTCACAAACTATATAGAATCTTCACAAACTATAGAATCTTCCCAAACTATACAATATTCACAAACTATACAATATTCACAAACTATATAGAATCTTCACAAACTATAGAATCTTCACAAACTATAGAATCTTCACAAACTATAGAATCTTCAAAAACTATAGAATCTACACAAACTATAGAATCTTTGTAATAAACTATAGAATCTCCAAAAAACCAGAATCTTCACAAACTATAGAATATTCAAAAACTATAGTCTTCACAAACTACAGAATCTTTACAAACTATACTCGTAGAATCTTCACAAACTATAAAATCTTCACAAACTATAGAATCTTCACAAACTATAAAATCTTCACAAACTATAGAATCTTCACAAACTATAGAATCTTCACAAACTATAAAATCTTCACAAACTATAGAATCTACACAAACTATAGAATCTTTGTAATAAACTATAGAATCTCCAAAAAACCAGAATCTTCACAAACTATAGAATATTCAAAAACTATACTCTTCACAAACTACAGAATCTTTACAAACTATACTCGTAGAATCTTCACAAACTATAAAATCTTCACAAACTATAGAATCTTCACAAACTATAAAATCTTCACAAACTATAAAATCTTCACAAACTATAGAATCTTCACAAACTATAAAATCTTCACAAACTATAAAATCTTCACAAACTATAGAATCTTCACAAACTATAAAATCTTCACAAACTATAGAATCTTCACAAACTATAAAATATTCACAAACTATACAATATTCACAAACTATATAGAATCTTCACAAACTATAGAATCTTTACAAACTATACAATATTCACAAACTATACAATATTCACAAACTATACAATATTCACAAACTATATAGAATCTTCACAAACTATAGAATCTTCACAAACTATACAATATTCACAAACTATACAATATTCACAAACTATAGAATCTTCACAAAATATCGAACCTACACAAACCATAGAATCTTCACAAACTATAGAATCTTCAAAAACTATAGAATCTACACAAACTATAGAATCTTTGTAATAAACTATAGAATCTCCAAAAAACCAGAATCTTCACAAACTATAGAATCTTTGTAATAAACTATAGAATCTCCAAAAAACCAGAATCTTCACAAACTATAGAATCTTTACAAACTATACTCGTAGAATCTTCACAAACTATAAAATCTTCACAACAAGAATATTCAGACTATACAATTGATAGTTCGCATAAGTGAGCTCTACATTGAAATGCTTATTAAATATTCAGGCCAATCAGAAATTTTACACAGAAGCGTCCAGTCCATGAGGCTTAATGTTAGTAGTCCTTGCCAATCGGACAGCCAATTGGAATTCGTCCAAGCCTATGGACGCGCCAGTTGCCGCTTTAAATGCGTTTAGCCAAGCCAGAAGAAAGCCAGAAGAAAGCCAGAAGAAAGCCGGAAGAAAGCCAGAAGAAAGCCAGAAGAAAGCCGGAAGAAAGCCAGAAGAAAGCCAGAAGAAAGCCAGAAGAAAGCCAGAAGAAGGCCAGAAGAAC
>NIVC01003210.1:100000-111166 GCA_002269645.1 Macrostomum lignano
CTACTGTCTAACACAGGACAACCCTGTCTAACACAGGACACTGTTGTCTAACACATTAAAACAGGCTCCGAAATCAGCGAATTAAACAAAGCTTCTACTCGTAAGCGCTGCTGGCCCCCTTAGCTGCAGCCCTGTTCATCAGTGGCGCCCGGTAGTCAGCCCACAGCCGCTGCAGCAGCTCCTTGAGCACTGGTTCGCCAGCATTTTTGCCAATCATTCTCAGCAGGAAAGCTCCATCAGAGTCGATGTAGTCGTTGAAAAACTGCTCCAAGTCGACTGCGGAGTGCTCGTACAGGTGCGAAGGTTCAGCATCTGCGGCGCGTCTCCTGGCAGACTGCGCGGACTCCAGCAGGCGGCGCAGGGTGGCGAAGCGCCGGTTTGGTAGGAAGGCCCACGCCAGCCAGAACAGGGCGTCCAGGATGGTCACCACGGCGACGAACAGCAGCATGAACCAGAGGAAGACGAAGATCTGAGAGTGGGTTTGGCGGCAATTGACCTGATGGCTACATTCTTTTAGATTCATAGAAACCAATTGAGATGAGTAAAGTTGGAGAGTCACATTTGGAGTGATAAGAGTCTCAGTTGAAGTGACAAGAGTCGCATGCAGAGTGACAAGAGTCGCAGTTGGAGTGACAAGACTCGCAGGCGTAGTGACAAGAATCGCAGGCGGAGTGACAAGAGTCGCAGTTGGAGTGACAAGAGTCGCAGTTGGAGTGACAAGAGTCGCAGGCAGAGTGACAAGAGTCGAAGGCAGAGTGACAAGAGTCGGAAACCAACCTTCTCATTGAGCAGGTTGACCACCAGCACGCACTGCAGAGTCCTGGGATGGCTGTTGCCAATGACGCGGACATTGAAGTCGCACAGGGTCACCCTGGGGAAGTGGCCGCTGTGCCTCCAGTCGTGATTGTTCCACAGGTCGCGCAGGACGCCGAGCCCATAAAAGTCGTAATCGGTGCCGAGGAAACCGTTGAGCAGGAAGAACTGCCCGACAACGTTAGCGATGTACAGCAGCTTGATAACGATGTACACGTTGATGAGGTAGCGGCCGTAGGCTGCTCTGCCAATGAGGAGATACCGGATGAGCACCTTCTTCAGATTGTAGAAGAAGCCGGACTGCTTTCGGATCTTCTTCTCGATGGCGGTTCGAAAGTACCAGGCCAGCTTCTTGATCTTGTCCTCGCGCTTCTCCTGACTGTCATCCACGCAGTTCACCGCCATGCCGACCAGCGTCTTGATCTGGACCCCTGCGGGAGCGAGCGTGTTTGGGGCCGGGGTGGACTGGAGGGAAGGACAGACAGGTAGGTAAACAAACAATATTGGACATGTATGCAGACAATGAGATACACGGCGACTGAGGAATAGACAGAAAGGTACATTTAGACAGACACGGTTGACAGACTAGACAGTTTACATAGGTAGACAACGACAGACAGGTGGACGGACAATAGCAGACAGGCAGTAGCAGACAGACAGACAGACAATAGCAGACAGGCAAAAGCAGACAGGCAGCAGCAGACAGGCAATAGCAGACAGGCAGACAGGCAGCAGCAGACAGGCAGCAGCAGACAGGCAGCAGCAGACAGGCAATAGCAGACAGGCAGACAGGCAGCAGCAGACAGGCAGCAGCAGACAGGCAATAGCAGACAGACAGGCAGCAGCAGACAGGCAATAGCAGACAGACAGACAGACAGGCAGCAGCAGACAGGCAGCAGCAGACAGGCAATAGCAGACAGACAGACAGACAGGCAGCAGCAGACAGGCAGCAGCAGACAGGCAGCAGCAGACAGATCAAGCAACCAACCTGACTGCCAGTTCATCAGCTTCCAGATCACAGCCGGCAAGTGGAACATGAGTGCCTGGATAGCCAGCACGAACGGCACCCACTGGTAGTACTTGAGCTCCTCGCCCTGCCTGACCGTCTCGTCGCCGGGAATGCTGCCGTTCGGAGGCACAAAGTAGGTGTTCTTCAGCCAGCAGTAGGTCTCTGCGTACTGCTCCCAGGCCGGCTTGAACTCCGGTGGAATCCAGCACTGCACGGGGTCGCCAAGGAGGTACATCTTGGTCATGACAATCGATGACATGATCACAATGAGCACAGGAGCATAGTAAGAGTTGATCCTGTCAACGGCGTCATCGTCTGATACTCGGTGCTTGCGGCTGGTGAACTTGAAGCCGCTGACGGCCTTGAAGAAGCCGGTGTCCATTGACAGTGTAATGAGAAAGCAGAACAAGGCCAAATTCTGTTGCCAGGCAGGTCTAAAAGCAGGGTATAAAATTTTCTGCAGTTGTATAAAGCTATATGGGTCTTATCTCGACCCCTCCACAATGCTTTATCAGGCCAAGTCTGCCAGGCACTGGAGACTATTGAGTCCACTGCTCAGCATTGTGCCCGGTGGAGATAGCGTCGCTACAGTAATTCTTGGGAAGAAAGGCATTGGGCGTAAGGTAGAGCGAAGGCTTTAGCAATTGACTAAATTAAGTAGTTTTCATTTTAACTGGTGCATGCGCGTGAGCATTGAAACGTGGAGTTCAAAACAAAATTCATTTTGATTAAGGCTTCAACAGCTCCTGCAATGCGGCTCTCTTCCGGCGTTTTATCAATTAAATTGCGCTTCAGAAACCTTTTTAAGTTGATTCATCAAATTGACCCGCTTCAGAAACTCTTCATGCGCTTCAGCAACTCTTCATGCGCTTCAGCAACTCTTCATGCGCTTCAGCAACTCTTCATGCGCTTCAGCAACTCTTTATGTGCTTCAGCAACTCTTTATGTGCTTCAGCAACTCTTCATGTGCTTCAGCAACTCTTTATGTGCTTCAGCAACTCTTCAGGCACTTCAGCAACCCTTCAGGCACTTCAGCAACTCTTCAGGCACTTCAGCAACTCTTCAGGCACTTCAGCAACCCTTCAGGCACTTCAGCAACTCTTCAGGCACTTCAGCAACTCTTCAGGCACTTCAGCAACTCTTCAGGCACTTCAGCAACTCTTCAGGCACTTCAGCAACTCTTCAGGCACTTCAGCAACTCTTCAGGCACTTCAGCAACTCTTCAGGCACTTCAGCAACTCTTCAGGCACTTCAGCAACTCTTCAGGCACTTCAGCAACTCTTCAGGCACTTCAGCAACTCTTCAGGCACTTCAGCAACTCTTCAGGCACTTCAGCAACTCTTCAGGCACTTCAGCAACTCTTCAGGCACTTCAGCAACTCTTCAGGCACTTCAGCAACTCTTCAGGCACTTCAGCAACTCTTCATGCACTTCAGCAACTCTTCATGCACTTCAGCAACTCTTCAGGCACTTCAGCAACTCTTCAGGCACTTCAGCAACTCTTCAGGCACTTCAGCAACTCTTCAGGCACTTCAGCAACTCTTCAGGCACTTCAGCAACTCTTCAGGCACTTCAGCAACTCTTCAGGCACTTCAGCAACTCTTCAGGCACTTCAGCAACTCTTCAGGCACTTCAGCAACTCTTCATGCACTTCAGCAACTCTTCAGGCACTTCAGCAACTTCTCAATCGCTTCAGCAACTTCTCAATCGCTTCAGCAACTCTTCATGCGCTTCAGCAACTCTTCAGGCACTTCAGCAACTCTTCAGGCACTTCAGCAACTCTTCAGGCACTTCAGCAACTCTTCAGGCACTTCAGCAACTTTTCAGGCACTTCAGCAACTCTTCAGGCACTTCAGCAACTCTTCAGGCACTTCAGCAACTCTTCAGGCACTTCAGCAACTCTTCAGGCACTTCAGCAACTCTTCAGGCACTTCAGCAACTCTTCATGCACTTCAGCAACCCTTCAGGCACTTCAGCAACTCTTCAGGCACTTCAGAAATTTTTTAACGCACCTCAATCAACAACTCTTCATGCGCTTCAGCAACTCTTCAGGCACTTCAGCAACTCTTCAGGCACTTCAGCAACCCTTCAGGCACTTCAGCAACTCTTCAGGCACTTCAGCAACTCTTCAGGCACTTCAGAAATTTTTTAACGCACCTCAATCAACAACTCTTCATGCGCTTCAGCAACTCTTCAGGCACTTCAGCAACTCTTCAGGCACTTCAGCAACCCTTCAGGCACTTCAGCAACTCTTCAGGCACTTCAGCAACTCTTCAGGCACTTCAGAAATTTTTTAACGCACCTCAATCAACAACTCTTCATGCGCTTCAGCAATTTCTCAATCGCTTCAGATACTCGTGAGAGAATTTATCAACTGGTTTGACATCTCAGCAGCAGTGCTCAAGCCAGAGGTCACCCAACTACGGATAGCTTCCCGAGGAAGTAAATTTTAGTTAATTAGGCTTGTCTCATCGCAGAAATTTCTCTCTGCAGACAATTTTCACCGTCAGAAGGCAGGTATTTTGTCATTAAAAGTAAAAAATCACTAAAATACAGAAAGCTCAAACAGAATTTATAACAAAAAATGCAATATGGTGCATGATACACTTTAAAGACATTTAAGTCAATGTTTATTTCCAATTTTACTTATTTGTATTCGCGTGCTGTAAAGTTTTTAAATTACAAGGAAAGCAGAACTTACTATTATAAACAGTTATAAAAATAACCGACTTGAAAAAACATGAAATGCCATATAAAAAAGATACAAATCTGCATAGTAAGCAGCAAGGAATTTCGATCGATGAAAATAATGCTAACTACATTGCCGTCTCATAGAAATAACTACGGAAATATTAATTCCATTTTATAAGACTTGACAGTGTTACACTTGGTTAACCCATTGTTGAACTTGATTTATAAAAATGGTAAATATAAGAAACATAAGAATACACAGAGACAGACAGACAGACAGGCAGGCAGACAGGCAGGCAGACAGACAGACAGACAGACAGACAGACAGACAGACAGACAGACAGACAGACAGACAGACAGACAGACAGGAAGACAGTCAAACAGACAGACAGACAGGCAGACAGGCAGACAGGCAGACAGACAGACAGGCAGACAGGAAGACAGACAGACAGACAGACAGACAGGAAGACAGGCAGACAGACAGACAGGCAGGCAGACAGACAGACAGGCAGACAGACAGACAGGCAGGCAGGCAGGCAGGCAGACAGTCAAACAGAAAGACACATAGACACAGACAGTCAAACAGAAAGACACATAGACACAGACAGTCCCAGTCACCCACCGAGAGCCCGCCGCAGTCAGGCCTCGCAGCCTCGGCCACCGGCAGTCGGAAACCGCAGGCCAGCGGGCGGACCGGCAGAGCGCGGACAGTCGATGGCGGCAACCACGGCCTTAGCCAGCTGCTGCTGCACCTCGTCGAAGGCGCCGTCGGCGTTGATGGTGAGCCAGGCAGGGCAGGAGCCGCCCGCCTGGTCCTCCAGCCGCATCAGTCTGGCGTAGGCCTCGCCGACCCGTCGCTGGAAGTCCGCCACTTCGTAGCGCTCGGCTCCGAAGCCGCCGCGACTTGCCTGCGCCTCGGGGCTCACAGACAGGAAGATCTGCAAGATGGTGGGGATCTGTCCTATTCCATGTTCCCATCTCCCCACTATCTGATCCCATCTCCCACGATCCCTGATCCCATCTCCCACGATCCCTGATCCCATCTCCTACGATCCCTGATCCCATCTCCCACGATCCCTGATCCCATCTCCCACGATCCCTGATCCCATCTCCCACGATCCCTGATCCCATCTCCCACGATCCCTGATCCCATCTCCCACGATCCCTGATCCCATCTCCCACGATCCCTGATCCCATCTCCCCACTATCTGATACCAGCTTTCCACTCCATGATCTCATCTCCCACTGCCTGATCCCATATTCCCACTCCCTGATCCCATCTCCCCACTCGCTGATCCCATCTCCCTACTCCCTGATCCCATCTGCCCACTCCCTGATCCCATCTTCCCCACTCCCTGATCCCATCTCCCCACTTCCTGATCCCATCTGCCCAGATCTGACCTTGAGGTCGGGAGCGGGCAGGCCCACCTCGGGCTGGCAGCACCAGTGAAAGTCGGGGCCATCAGCCTTGGCGGCGGTGAAGGCAATGCCGCTGTATGCATATCTGTCGCACACAATGTTCACTCCACTGGCCAGGGTGTCCAAGATATGCGGCCGAAACTCCCAGCGATTGGCCGAGAACAGCAGGTGGACGGCGTGATCGTCAAGTTCGATTTTCCTGCCCAGATACTGGCCAATCAGGCTGCCGATGGCCGAGTCGCGCTCGGGGAATCGCATGAGCTCGGTTCGATGCCCGATGCTGTTCAGGTGGTCCACAAGCCGGCGGCACTGCGAGGACTTGCCGGCCCGGTCCATGCCTTCTAGGACTACGAATAGGCCGCGCTTGGTTGTCATGGCAACTGGAGCTGTGAATGAGACTAGCCATATATGAATGTGTTTGGTTGCTATGGTAACTGGGATTATTATTGAGACTAGCTATATATGTGTTTGGTTGCTATGGCAACTGGAGTTGTGAATGAGACTAGCCATATATGACTTGTTTGGTTGCTATGGCAACAGGGATTATTATTGAGACTAGCCATGTGTTTGGTTGCTATGGCAACTGGAGTTGTGAATGAGACTAGCCATATATGAATGTGTTTGGTTTCTATGGCAACAGGGATTATCATTCGGACTAGCTACATGAATGTGTTTGGCTGCTATGGCAACTGGGATAATTATTGAGACTAGCTATATGAATGTTTGGTTGCCATGGCAACTGGCATTCTGATTGAGACTGGCTAATATATGAATGTGTTTGGTTGCTATGGCAACAGGAATTATAATTGAGACTAGCTATATGAATGTGCCTGGTTGCTATGAGAACTGAGATCATTATCATAATAAGAATTTAGATTATGTTAAAATATGTGGTTGCTATGGCAACAGGTACTTTTATATCTAATATCCAAATAAATTGGTTTGTTCGTCATAACAACTACAACAGGTGTAATATTTTTTCCTAATAAAACACAGTTGTATTTTCAATTCAAACTAACAAGCAGTAATATGTGAAACTTACTAGAGCAATATGTATCTTGTCCACAAAATGCTGAATTAATTATTCTCAGACAAAAAGCTGGTTAAAAAGCAATTTTCCTTAATTGTTGTTCAAGAATTAAATTATGTTGTTACAGTCAGTGCAACATTGAAAGATAAGAAGCAAAGACACTAATCATATATCAGCTAGTTAAGATTTCCTTGAGTTCTCAAATATTGCTGGTGTAAAGAGTTATCAAAGTTGCTCATAAATCTTAATTGCTGCCGCATGTAAACATCTTGTTCTTGCGTCTACCACTCTACCCTCCTATCTACCGCTCTACTCTCCTGTCTACCACTCTACCCTCCTGTCTACCACTCTACCCTCCTGTCTACCACTCTACCCTCCTGTCTACCACTCTACCCTCCTATCTACCGCTCTACTCTCCTGTCTACCACTCTACCCTCCTGTCTACCACTCTACCCTCCTGTCTACCGCTCTACCCTCTTGACTACCGCTCTACCCTCCTGTCTACCCTCCTGTCTACCACTCTACCCTCCTGTCTACCGCTCTACCCTCTTGACTACCGCTCTACCCTCCTGTCTACCCTCCTGTCTACCGCTCTACCCTCTTGACTACCGCTCTACCCTCCTGTCTACCGTTCTACTCTCCTGTCTACCACTCTACCCTCCTGTCTACCGTTCTACTCTCCTGTCTACCGCTCTACCCTCCTGTCTACCGCTCTACCCTCCTATCTACCGCTCTACCCTCCTGTCTACCACTCTACCCTCCTGTCTACCGCTCTACCCTCCTGTCTACCACTCTACCTCCTGTCTACCGTTCTACTCTCCTAGCTACGCTTCTTTATACCACCCACTCTTTATTTACCACAAAACCTTTTTTATTTATTGATCTATCCTTTTCTATACTCTAGCCATATAAATTCTCTCAACTGGACAGTCCTATAAACTGTTTCTCAATATTTATGCAACACGAAAAGCAAAGGATGTAAAGCCGGCAGTAATTAACCACTAACAGCACAAGCACACAATGGATACTGTCCAGTCAAACAGCAATAAAGTCAAGGCATCTTCTCCGCCGCTTTCGTTAGCAACTCGTTCAACCGATCGATCATCGCCCTGGGATCTTCCAGCACCCCGGCAATGGTGAGCGCATTGTCGCACAACTGCAGAGCGAATAATTTAGCCAGATCCGGATCGCCCGTTCGCATGATTGACAGCTTGCGGATTAGCGGGTGCTTAGCGTTGATCTCCAGCACCGGCTCCATCAGGCGAAGGCGCTCCTCGGCTGGCCTAGCATGGAATTACAAATTGAATTTTTATTGTTACCTATTATATTTAGAATAAAGATACGGCGCTGTGCGCTAACAGCCTACTGTAAGTAGAAATAAAAACATTTCGCTAGTAAATAGACAGTTTAGCTTATAGGCCTACGGTAGCAGAAACTGTATTCATAATAGCATACTATACTCTCCAACACTCTAATAATATTATCCTACCATGAAATCTACTACCCTAACATACCATAAAAACTACTACCCTAACCTCCATGAATGCATGAAACCTACTACCTAAACCTACCATATAACCTACTACCCTAACCTAACATGAAACCTACTACCCAAACCTACCATGAAACCTACTACCCTAACCTACCATGAAGCCTACTACCCTAACCTACCATGAAGCCTACCACCCTAACTTACCATGAAACCTACTACCCTAACCTACCATGAAGCCTACCACCCTAACCTACCATGAAGCCTACTACCCAAACCTACCATGAAACCTACTACCCTAACCTACCATGAAGCCTACTACCCTAACCTACCATGAAGCCTACTACCCAAACCTACCATGAAACCTACTACCCTAACCTACCATGAAGCCTACTACCCTAACCTACCATGAAGCCTACCACCCTAACTTACCATGAAACTTACTACCCTAACCTACCATGAAGCCTACCACCCTAACTTACCATGAAACCTACTACCCTAACCTACCATGAAGCCTACCACCCTAACCTACCATGAAGCCTACTACCCTAACCTAACATAAAACCTACTACCCTAACCTACCATGAAGCCTACCACCCTAACCTACCATGAAGCCTACAACTCTAACCTACCATGAAAACGACCACCCTAACCTACCATGAAACCTACATGTACTACCCTAACCTACCATGAAACCTACATGTACTACCCTAACCTACCATGAAACCTACATGTACTACCCTAACCTACATGAAACCTACATGTACTACCCTACCTACATGTACTACCCTAACCTACCATGAAACCTACATGTACTACCCTAACCTGCCATGAAACCTACTACCCTAACCTACCATGAAGCCTACTACCCTAACCTTCCATGAAAACGACCACCCTAACCTACCATGAAACCTACTACCCTAACCTACTACCCTAACCTACCATGAAACCTACATGTACTACCTTAACCTACCATGAAATCTACATGTACTACCCTAACCTACCATGAAACCTACATGTACCCTAACCTCCCATGAAACCTACTACTCTAACCTACCATGAAACCTACTACCAAAACCTACCATGAAACTTACTACCTCAACCTACCATAAAACCTACTACCCTAACCTACTACCCTAACCTACCATGAAACCTACTACCCAACCTGCCATGAAACCTACTACTCTAACCTACCATGAAACCTACTACCAAAACCTACCATTAAACCTACTACCCTACCCTTAACATACCATGAAACCTACTAACATACCCAAACCTACCATAAAACCTATTTACCCTACCCAACTCACCTATCGTGCATTGTAGTCCTAAGCAGGTGTCTAACAGCGCCCAGATCTTTAATACACACAACGCAAGGATGAGTAGTCAGCCGATTAGTCGGCTTCACTAATTTCACTCGGCCAGCTAGAGCTGTAGTCATAAACGAGGACAGATCGTTGGCGTCGCGTTCAGATAAACGATTGTCCCCAGCACTGTCATGCTGTTCGCTATCAGCATCCGGTTTGGTGCTTGTCTCATCTTTGCTGGCATTATCATCATCGCTAGCAGATCTTGACGCTTCATTCTCAACAGATTGCAACTGTTTGCCGGCAAATTGGCCCAACTGCATCAGCACCAATTCGTCGTAGGGTTCGTACAGGAAAATTACTTCCAGATTGCGATGGCGAACGGCCTCAAGGTAGGGCGAAGTCTCCGCCAGCTGCCGGCTGGGAGCGCTAAGGAACAGAATATTACGCGAGCTGGCGTCCTGGCGGGCCACGTATTCTGATAGAGAAGTCAGCTGGCCCGGTTGCTGGGCAGAGGTTTCGAATCTCAATAAGTCAGCGATTTTCTCTCTCTCAGCCTGGTCCTGGGTGGTGACGATGCCTTCTTTGAGGAATAGGCCGAAGTCGCGTGGAAGCCGGCGTACCTGCGGAGGGGCGATTCTCAGTAAGCTTCAGGGGCGATTCTCAATCTGCTTCAGGGGCGATTTCTCAGTCTGCTTCATGGGCGATATCTCAGTGTGCTGCAGGGGTGATTCTCAGTGTACTTTTACAGGGGGAATTCTCAGTGTG
This sequence comes from Macrostomum lignano, assembly GCA_002269645.1. Lineage (NCBI taxonomy): Eukaryota > Metazoa > Platyhelminthes > Macrostomidae > Macrostomum > Macrostomum lignano. The sequence continues at coordinate 110,526 of NIVC01003210.1, forward strand.
CTTCAGGGGCGATTCTCAGTGTGCTTCATGGGCGATATCTCAGTGTGCTTCAGGGGCGATTCTCAGTCTGCTTCATGGGCGATATCTCAGTGAGCTTCAGGGCGATTCTCAGTCTGCTTCATGGGCGATATCTCAGTGTGCTTCAGGGGCGATTCTCAGTGTGCTTCAGGGCGATTCTTAGTCTGCTTCATGGCCGATTCTCAGTGTGCTTCAGGGGCGATTTTCAGTCTGCTTCATGGGCGATATCTCAGTGTGCTGCAGGGGTGATTCTCAGTGTACTTTTACAGGGGTATTCTCAGTGTACTTCAGGGGCGATTCTCAGTGTACTTTTAGGGGCGATTGTCAGTGTACTTCAGGGGCGATTGTCAGTGTACTTCAGGGGCGATTGTCAGTATACTTCAGGGGCGATTCTCAGTGTACTTCAGGGGCGATTCTCAGTGTGCTTCAGGAGCAAAATTTCATAATTCAAAGCCGGGGGATTTAAAAGCATCAACGGCCATCAACTAACTCACTTCTCAGCATCTTCTTACCTGCTCGCTAAGAAACCGAATAACACGCCAGTCAGTGCCAGGTTAATCCTTCTAATCAGCCTGCTGTCCTGCAGCAGCTCTCTGCTGAGGTTTAGCGGTACATCTTCCGAG
>NIVC01003211.1:0-17500 GCA_002269645.1 Macrostomum lignano
TGAATGTGGAGTCCTGCAGGAACTCCAACAACTCGCGTTGCCAGAAAGTCGTTCCATTTCATAGCTGGCTTTCTGGCAGGCCTGCCTCCAGGTTCGCCTCTCTGCACCTTCGCAACGTCGCTGCAGTTGGAATGAGTTCGGTTTTGAGTTCCCCCTCTAATCTCAGGATTCCACCTTCTAATCTCAGGGTTTCGCCCTCTAATCTCAGGATTCCACCCTCTAATCTCAGGATTCCGCCCTCTCATCTCAGGATTCCACCCTCTAATCTCAGGATTCCGCCCTCTAATCTCAGGATGCCACCCTCTAATCTCAGGATTCCGCCCTCTAATCTCAGGATGCCACCCTCTAAACTCAGGATTCCAACCTCTAATCTCAGGATGCCACCCACTAATCTCAGGATTTTGCCCCTCTCATCTCAGGATTCCACCCTCTAATCTCAGGATTCCGCCCTCTCATCTCAGGATTCCACCCTCTAATCTCAGGATTCCAACCTCTAATCTCAGGATGCCACCCTCTAAACTCAGGATTCCACCCTCTAATCTCAGGATTCCACCCTCTAATCTCAGGATTCCACCCTCTAATCTCAGGATTCCACCCTCTAATCTCAGGATTCCGCCCTCTGATCTCAAATTTCGGCCCTCTAATCTCAGTTATCCGCCCCAAACCCTCAGCAAGCGGCTCACCTCGGACCGTCTTCAGGCTTATAGAAAGTTCCCACCAGCAAGATGAGCTTGTGCAGATTGTTGACACTGGCAACCAGGATGGCCTCCCATAACGATGATTCGCATCTGCCGCCTGCTGGATCCGGCTCGCTCTTCACGTCGCGAACAAATTCTCTCACTGCGCTCGAGTAGGACCGAGCAGCTCGACCAGCTTGTCCATGATGGCCGCGCTCAGCTGCGTGTGGGCGTGCTTGGGCAGCTTGCTGCTCACGTCCGACATCATCTCGGACAGGATGGCCGACAGACTCTGCACTAGCGAGGTGTACGTTGTGTCCGTGTGCAGGTCCCTCTCCGGCTGGAAGCTGGGGCAGTACGGTGCGCGGTTTGCCTGTGTCAGTTGTTGCTCTGCACCTCACTGAGTGCCGCTGCCCCCTCTGCACCTCACTGAGTGCCGCTGCCCCCCTCTGACCCTCACTGAGTGCCGCTGCCCCCCTCTAACCCTCACTGAGTGCCGCTGCCCCCCTCTGCACCTCACTGAGTGCGCTGCCCCCCTCTGACCCTCACTGAGTGCCGCTACCCCCTCTGCCCCTCACTGAGTGCCGCTACCCCCTCTGACCCTCACTGAGTGCCGCTGCCCCCTCTGACCCTCACTGAGTGCCGCTGCCCCCCTCTGCACCTCACTGAGTGCCGCTGCCCCCCTCTGACCCTCACTGAGTGCCGCTACCCCCTCTGACCCTCACTGAGTGCCGCTACCCCTCTGACCCTCACTGAGTGCCGCTACCACCTCTGACCCTCACTGAGTGCCGCTACCCCTCTGACCCTCACTGAGTGCCGCTACCCCCTCTGACCCTCACTGAGTGCCGCTACCCCCTCTGACCCTCACTGAGTGCCGCTACCCCCTCTGACCCTCACTGAGTGCCGCTACCCCCTCTGACCCTCACTGAGTGCCGCTACCCCCTCTGACCCTCACTGAGTGCCGCTACCCCTCTGACCCTCACTGAGTGCCGCTACCCCCCCTCTGACCCTCACTGAGTGCCGCTGCCCCCCTCTGCCCCTCACTGAGTGCCGCTACCCCCTCTGCCCCTCACTGAGTGCAGCAGACTCGCAGTGTATTAATAAAAGTACAACATCGCGAATCTCTCACCCAGTAGGATTCTGGTACCAGCTTGCTTCTCCTTCTCCACGGTGCTCTTGAACCATTTCCACACCTGCTCGCTGATGAGGCCGACGCTGTGCCGGACCAGCCTGTCCAGCTCATCGGTCTGCAGAAAGTGCGGCAGCAGGCCAAGCCGCTCCCTCTCGGCCTCCATGTTGAACTGCGGCTGGGTGAACACCTCCGCGCCGAGGCGGTCGAAGAATGATTTGAAATTCTCCGTCCACTTCACCAAAGCCACGCAGTCGCGGAATTGCAGCTCGTTGGCCACCGCCTGCTTGGCCAGGCTGGCCAGGCGGCTCTCCAGGCAGCGCGTGGTAGGACCGCAGGTAGAAGTCGAATATGTTGTATTCGGGTGGGAAGCAGGACGGGCACAGCTTGCGGGCCACGCGAAGGTCCTGCCTGAGGAACTCCTGCAATTGAAATAAACATGGCTCTAGTATTGGGATGACTGGCTCTTGCATTAGGATAATAACACCTTTTCTAATCATTGAGATAACAGGAATCTGATCATTGGGCTAACAGGGATCTGACGATTGGGATAACAGGGATCTGATGATTGGGATAACAGGGATCTGATCATTGGGATAACAGGGATCTGATCATTGGGATAACAGGGATCTGATCATTGGATAACAGGGATCTGATCATTGGGATAACAGGGATCTGATCATTGGGATAACAGGGATCTGATCATTGGGATAACAGGGATCTGATCATTGGGATAACAGGGATCTGATCATTGGGATTACAGGGATCTGATCATTGGGATAACAGGAATCTGATCATTGGGCTAACAGGGATCTGATCATTGGGATTACAGGGATCTGATCATTGAGATTACAGGGATCTGATTTTGAGGATAACAAGTTATAGGATTGAGATAGGAAAAATCTAGGATTGGGATCAACTGGTTGACCAGTTGAAAAAAGGCACAGCACTGGGAAAGCCCACCTGCAGCAGTATGCAGTGCTTCTCAAGCCACTGCTCGGAGTCCTCGCTACTCAGCGGCATGCTGGCCTCAAATCGGGCCTCAACCGCAGCCTGCATGACCTCCAGCATCCGTTCGCGCCACTGCCGAGGCCGCCCGGCCGGCAAAACTCGCCAGGACCGCCGCGCCGCTGTCGCTCGAGCCACATCTGGTCCACCTGCTCCTCCCGATGTACCAGGCGGACGGCTGTGACCAGCAGGCGGGGATTCTGCACTGCAGTGTCCAGCACCCGGCTGAAGGTGCAGGCCAGGCGGTCCCACAGGGCGCTGGCTAAACTGGGGACGTCCTTGAAGAAGGCGCGGAGAAGGTCGCGGTCGGCCTCGCAGGACTGGCCATGAAGCTCCAGCATGAGGCCGTCACGGAGCGCTCGAGCTCGTGCAGCCTGGCGAGTTGGAGAAAGTGCTGGTTAACTGGCTCAATTCAATAATTTATATGCTTGTAGTAGTATCAGAGGTACAATATGGCAAGAAATGTATATCTGAGAGAAAGTATTTAGTTAATACCTCAGTGTGAAATGTAGAAATTAGTTTATTTTAAGACTAACTTAAGACATTATATAACAATTTTAAGGATGTGAGATAAGGATATAAATATTTGAGTAATTTCAATCAGTAATCAATGATCACTGAGATTTCAAGTCAAGATAAAACTGGTCAGTATTTTCAAGATTTGATATAATATCTTAAGTGGAGAGCTTTAATTATTTTACTATAGTACTAAATTTAACTAATAAGTATTGGTTATAATAATGGTATTCAAAAACAACAAATTTTACAAAGTGATACTTAATTAGCAATTTGAAGTAGGTTAAAAATGAATTAATAGCTTATAATTTTATAACATATTTTTAATGGCCATTTCTAACCTGAATTTTCAAGATAACAAATATAAAAAACAAGGTTTCCAAATCATAAAATACTTGATATATTTTATATATTTGAAATATAGATATAAAGCTAAGATAAATTACTAACTAAGTAAAAAATAAAAGATTAAAAAATCTATAAATAGTTTATTTTTAATATAATGAGCTTGTATATTTTATACAAATTTCTACAATATAAATTTATTAGAGCTAAATATTATCATTAAAAACTTTGTCTGAAAATAGAAAAAAACTTTAATAAGATTACTTGATTTCATTTTTGACAATATTTTATATATAAATATTCTTATTAAATAAAGCCTTTCATATTATCACTGATTAAACTACCAGTTGCCTAACAAAAAATATTGAATAGCTTATAAATTCTAGAAAATGTTAACTTTAATCTTTTATTTAAATAAAAGGATTCAACATTCTATTTAAAATTAAAAAGTTTATTTTAGAATTTGTATAATAAATTAAGAGACATAAAAATATTATACTGAAAAATAGTCTTCTTACAGTTTATGAACAAGTAGTAGGTGCCTTTGTTCCCCAGAATCCATCAAGCTTCTGATTTCTTCAATTTTGCTTGGTGCACTAAACACATATGACATATTATTAGTAGCAGTTGTAAGTCTTTTGTGGCGTTGGAACTCATCTTTTACTGACTCAATTTTTGCTTTCAGTGTTGGTGTTCGCTCTAACTGTGCAGCAAATTCTTTCAAGAGTTTTTCAACAACTTTAACTTCACTCTCTGCATTCTTCAAAAGATTCACACCCTTTTTAATACCATCCAATTGACTTTCCACAGCAGTCTTAAGTTGTGAGTCGTAATCTTCTTTTTTCTTAATGTTTCTCTTGATGTCGTGTTCTAGCTTGTCAAGATCGTCGGGCTTGCTATAGCGCTGTTCAATATCAGCAATGGCAGCGCTCTTAGCTCGCTCTTTTAGGCCCCGAAGTTCCTCAGACACAACAGCATCCATACCGAAGACAAACTTCCATAAAATCTAAAAGCTTAGAATTTTAAAACGGAAGATTCCGCCTCGTCTGCCCAAATTTTTTAGTGTCCTAGGAAGGAAAGACCGTCACATACAGATTGGCAGAAACAAAAAACAGATATCGAGGAAGAAGATCGAGCTCGTCACGTCTTCTTGGAATTTTCGTTGTTTGAGCTGAAGAACTAAAATAAACAAAATGCACAAAACTATTCACCCCTCAGATATTACTACGACGAAATCTTAACTTTTGTAAAAAATCGACTTTTACTATTAGAAATTTATAATTAGGAGATTTCGATAACTAAAGTAATTAATTAACAGATACCAAGTCATGCATTTTGCTTGGGGGGATTTCCCTGACAAACGTCCTTTACAAGGGGGGATTTCCCTGGCAATTTTTTTGCTGCGCCGGAACGGAGCAACGCATGCACACGTAATTCAAGAACACGGGCTAACTTTTTGTTGCGCACCTCCTTATATAATCGAATCGAATCAACAGGCTAGGTCCAGCTAATAGATCGAGACCTCCGGACCGTCGAGATATTCGACGATTCTTCCAGAAAGTCAGAACAAGCGTATTCAGTACACTCCTGTGCGCCAATTAGCACTGCGCCTCAGTGCAGCCTTTCCAAGCCTCCAAATTTCAATTACCTAGTCATCGACCACTGTGTCTGCATCAGCTCTGAAATTCGTTTTTGGTCCACTGGCTTTCACTCAGACGGAGTCTGGACCTCCAACAGCTGTCGCGTCATCAGACTCATCCCATCGGGTTGAAGAGAGACTGTTTGAGAGTCTAGCTGAGAATGGACCAGGATTTAAAGTTTGCCCATTGACACTTGGTCAGCGACATTGACTATGACTATGGCGGGTCCATAGTCACCTGGTGCACCACCTGTTGAAGGTCCAGAAGCTCTCCGCTTTCGCAGGCACGGCGGAGCCGGGAGGCAGGATTGGCAGTTGCCTTCCTAGGGCTCATTGCCTTCCCAATAGACAGATATTACAATAGACGGATTGACATTTCAATAGAGATGATAAACATTAGTTAATCTTGTTTATATAGTTCTATAGCTGTGTTTTACAGAATTCTTCTGCAAAACTACAGCTTAAGTTTTCTGATGATCCGCGATTAGAACTCGTATATGTATTTAAGCCACAATTAAATAGCATTCAGCTTTAATGTACATCAGAATAGTAATTTCAAATTGATGCTAGCTTGTATTTGTAACAAAAACATTTGTTATAATACTTGTAAGTCATTTCTTCATGCATATTTATATGTACCATGGCTCCATTTTCCGCATCAGGTCAAACGAACCATGTGGCAAGAAAATTTGGAGCAATCGTCAGAAAATTAGCCTTTTGCTCGCCTAATTTCTCTCAGGTCTGCATTCTTCAATAAATTTATACTGCGTGTGCATGTTTCAGAAAGTCAAAAAAACGAATCGTCTGATGCAAAAAGCTCAGTTTTCGTTTCGCTAAGGCATTCTCCAACAGCTGTCAATAAAACTTCCTCGCTTTTCAATGCTGCGTCCGCTTCTAGTGGCTCTTCTGAGAGCTCGATGCGAAATTTTCATCTTACAGCTACAAAAAAGGAAAGCCATCTACGCTCGCACTGTCCTCAAGTACGCAATTTTTCTGAGCAGGCTGCCACATGCTTCTACCAATCGATCATTTGCTCGTGAAATGTTTGTGTCAAACGTATAGCTGACTCGTCCATCGTTGGCTCACCAGCCTCCCTGGATATCGCGCTTGAAAAACACGAACGCCTCATCATCATCGCCTCATTCATGCCGTGCTTCTCTCTGCTGCTTGTGTCCCTGCAGCAGGCCGCCCGCCCCCTTGGTTGCACCACTGTCGCAATACATTCCTGCAGCGGAAGTGAATAAATTGAGGATGAAAAATATCACCAGTACCTATAGCTACTAAAATTTAACTGACGAAGGAACCTCATACCAGAAATTAGAGAAGACATGTAGTATTGATTCGCAGCAAGTCAGCTTTATCTATGCTCAAACATGTATAGCGTATACCGGTAGAATAAAGAGACCGGCCGTGACTGTTATGAGGAACTGACTAACTAAAAGATTCAATTCACGATAACATGGCAACCATGCTGGTGCTGTTCGTTTTTAACCTGCTGGTCCTGTCCCTGCAGCAGGTCGGGGGTTCGAATCCCGCTTGCGCCAGTCGGTGGCGGTGGCAGTGGACTCAGCTGTGCCCTCCCACTGCGAACCCGGCAGCAGCGGAGCTCCTGCAGCTGCCCAGCCAGCTCCAGTGCATCCGAGTGTGCACGCTGCGGCTGCCGAAGTGCAAGGCGGCTCACTTCAAAGACTCCGTCTGCTCTCTGGCTGTCGACTTCTCACAGCTGTCGCTCTGATCGACCCCGGGAGGACTCGGCCAGTGCAGCAGCCTCACGCTGGCGCCCGTCCTGCTGCAGCTCCTCGCCTTCTTCGACTTCAGGGAGTCGCTCGAGAAGGCGGCGGGCATCGCGAGCATCAGCTCCGAGGGCTTCGACGTGACGAAAGACTCGAGCGGACTGCACTTTGCTGGGAGGATGACGTCATACCTGAAGCTGAGCATCCCGGGAGGTCTCACGGCGCTCATCGATCGCAAAGGAGAGAGAGCAGTGAGCTTCTTCATGAAGGTGCGACGGCCCTACAAGGCCAAGACGGTGTACATGAAGATCACCTCTGAGGGCGATGACTATGCATGCAACTTGTACGAGAGTGACGGCCACCTTATCCTGGGCATCGTGAACCTGGACAAGAAATTCCACTCAGCCTCGGACTTTATGCGGACGGACGCTGACCCGGGCGGCTTCTTTCTGGGCGTCGCGGTCAGCAACATCACTAGCGCCATGGCCTTCCTTGACGGCCGAGTTTACAGCTTTAACAACCCACTCCCGATCTCGGGTGACCAGACAGTTGACTCAGTGATCCGACTGGGTTACTCAACTGTGAGCAATTCCGACTGCCTGTCCGGGACCATATTCTGTTTCGGCATCGCCCAAGGGAAGCTGAGCGGTGAGCAGCTGACAGGAGTGGCCCGCGTGTGCGGCTGACTGCATGAGATCGAACTACACGACAATGAACTAATACAGACTTATACATTAGATTTACAGCATGCTGAAAATTAACAATAATATTACACAGTAGTTCATGGCAATAGTGCAGGGCTCCTAAATCTGCAAGAACAGCAGTCTTCCTTCCACTACTTTCTTCCAAGCCCTCTGACAGGAAGCAAGCGAAACGCTGTGCTGGACAAACAATGCAATGCATCGGCAAACAATGGAAAATGGCAAACTTTATCGCTCAATCGCTTGGTTTGCCAAACACAGACATCGCTACTAGCAATATGTGTACCTGCCATTTAGACTGATGCTTTCCTTACAGACTTAGTGCCTGTCTTATAGTAGTGTCTTATTGTCTTAGTTGTCTGTCTTAGCGCCTGTATTATAGTAGTCTTATTCTCTTAGTTGTCTGTCTTAGTGCCTGCCTTATAGAACTGTCTTATTGTCTTAGTTGTCTGTCTTAGTGCCTGTCTTATAGAACTGTCTTATTGTCTTAGTTGTCTGTCTTAGTGCCTGTCTTATAGAACTGTCTTATTGTCTTAGTTGTCTGTCTTAGTGCCTGTCTTATAGTAGTGTCTTATTCTCTTAGTTGTCTGTCTTAGTGCCTGCCTTATAGAACTGTCTTATTGTCTTAGTTGTCTGTCTTAGTGCCTGTCTTATAGAACTGTCTTATTGTCTTAGTTGTCTGTCTTAGTGCCTGTCTTATAGAACTGTCTTATTGTCTTAGTTGTCTGTCTTAATGCCTGTCTTATAGAACTGTCTTATTCTCTTAGTTGTCTGTCTTAATGCCTGTCTTATAGAACTGTCTTATTCTCTTAGTTGTCTGTCTTAGTGCCTGTCTTATAGAACTGTCTTATTGTCTTAGTTGGCTGTCTTAGTGCCTGTCTTATAGAACTGTCTTATTGTCTTAGTTGTCTGTCTTAGTGCCTGTCTTATAGAACTGTCTTATTGTCTTAGTTGGCTGTCTTAGTGCCTGTCTTATAGAAGTGTCTTATTGTCTTAGTTGTCTGTCTTAGTGCCTGTCTTATAGAAGTGTCTTATTGTCTTAGTTGTCTGTCTTAGTGCCTGCCTTATAGAACTGTCTTATTCTCTTAGTTGTCTGTCTTAGTGCCTGTCTTATAGAAGTGTCTTATTGTCTTAGTTGTCTGTCTTAGTGCCTGTCTTATAGAAGTGTCTTATTGTCTTAGTTGTCTGTCTTAGTGCCTGCCTTATAGAAGTGTCTTATTCTCTTAGTTGTCTGTCTTAGTGCCTGTCTTATAGAAGTGTCTTATTCTCTTAGTTGTCTGTCTTAGTGCCTGTCTTATAGAAGTGTCTTATTGTCTTAGTTGGCTGTCTTAGTGCCTGTCTTATAGTAGTGTCTTATTGTCTTAGTTGTCTGTCTTAGTGCCTGTCTTATAGTAGTGTCTTATTCTCTTAGTTGTCTGTCTTAGTGCCTGCCTTATAGAACTGTCTTATTGTCTTAGTTGTCTGTCTTAGTGCCTGTCTTATAGAACTGTCTTATTGTCTTAGTTGTCTGTCTTAGTGCCTGTCTTATAGAACTGTCTTATTCTCTTAGTTGTCTGTCTTAATGCCTGTCTTATAGAACTGTCTTATTCTCTTAGTTGTCTGTCTTAATGCCTGTCTTATAGAACTGTCTTATTCTCTTAGTTGTCTGTCTTAGTGCCTGTCTTATAGAACTGTCTTATTGTCTTAGTTGGCTGTCTTAGTGCCTGTCTTATAGAACTGTCTTATTGTCTTAGTTGTCTGTCTTAGTGCCTGTCTTATAGAACTGTCTTATTGTCTTAGTTGGCTGTCTTAGTGCCTGTCTTATAGAAGTGTCTTATTGTCTTAGTTGTCTGTCTTAGTGCCTGTCTTATAGAAGTGTCTTATTGTCTTAGTTGTCTGTCTTAGTGCCTGCCTTATAGAACTGTCTTATTCTCTTAGTTGTCTGTCTTAGTGCCTGTCTTATAGAAGTGTCTTATTGTCTTAGTTGTCTGTCTTAGTGCCTGTCTTATAGAAGTGTCTTATTGTCTTAGTTGTCTGTCTTAGTGCCTGCCTTATAGAAGTGTCTTATTCTCTTAGTTGTCTGTCTTAGTGCCTGTCTTATAGAAGTGTCTTATTCTCTTAGTTGTCTGTCTTAGTGCCTGTCTTATAGAAGTGTCTTATTGTCTTAGTTGGCTGTCTTAGTGCCTGCCTTATAGAACTGTCTTATTCTCTTAGTTGTCTGTCTTGGTGCCTGCCTTATAGAACTGTCTTATTGTCTTAGTTGTCTGTCTTAGTGCCTGTCTTATAGAAGTGTCTTATTGTCTTAGTTGTCTGTCTTGGTGCCTGTATTGGCGTCTCAGTGTCTGCCTCTGTATCATTTTGCATTCAAAGCAAAGGTGGCTCCGCAGCAGCAACAGAGGCCGCAGTTAATCATTTCAAACGCAAGGAGGCTCTCTACGGAGCGAAATAACAAAGAATAAAATCCGGAGGCTACCTCTCATGATCGCGCACTGAATGTGCAGGCAGAGAACATCAGTACATTCAATAAACATTAAACAAACATATATTTTGGCGCAGTCTCAATCTGCCACACAGGGCAGAAGTCAGGGTTTGAGCGGTTGCTTTAAATTTACCGTCTTAGAAAAATTTCAAAGTCTGACACAACTGCTCCGTGCAGTGTGCCTATGATCCCAGAGTTTAACACTCGCAAGTGGAATTCGCGCATAACTTTAAAGCGCTATAGAAAACGGCTAAAACGAAACATACTTATTAACATTATAATCAATAGAAACAACTGCTTATTATCCCTTAATAATTATTACTATTTTTCATATTCATAAATTCAAAATGTCAGCAAGGTCAATTTCAGCTAAATTTCAGGCTTCAACGGTAAAAGTGCCCCCCGAACTTGCTAAAGGCACACCAAGCTATTCAGTAAGTATTTGGCAGCGCTCACAGTTTGAGAACAGGCAAAAATACGTACGTAACACAAATATAGAAGCAAATTATTCCGGATAGTTAAGGTTGGGGCACTTGAAGTGCTCAACGCATTGCTTTAAATACTCGACCGAGTGCTGAGCGGGCGGGGAGCCTGGTGATACTTCTGTCTGTCTGTCTCTTTGTCTTAGTGTCTGTTTGTCTGTCTGTCTGTCTGTGTGTCTGTCTGTCTGTTTGTCTCTTTGTCTTAGTGTCTGTCTGTCTGTCTGTCTGTCTCTTTGTCTTAGTGTCTGTTTGTCTGTCTGTCTGTCTGTCTCTTTGTCTTAGTGTCTGTTTGTCTGTCTGTCTGTCTGTGTGTCTGTCTGTCTGTCTGTCTCTTTGTCTTAGTGTCTGTCTGTCTGTCTGTCTGTCTCTTTGTCTTAGTGTCTGTTTGTCTGTCTGTCTGTCTGTGTGTCTGTCTGTCTGTCTGTCTCTTTGTATTAGTGTCTGTCTGTCTGTCTGTCTGTCTCTTTGTCTTAGTGTCTGTCTGTCTGTCTGTCTGTCTGTCTGTCTCTTTGTCTTAGTGTCTGTCTGTCTGTCTGTCTGTCTGTCTGTCTGTCTGTCTGTGTGTCTGTCTGTCTGTCTGTCTGTCTGTCTGTGTGTCTGTCTGTCTGTCTGTCTGTCTGTCTGTGTGTCTGTCTGTCTGTCTGTCTGTGTGTCTGTCTGTCTGTCTGTCTGTCTGTCTGTCTGTCTGTCTGTCTGTGTGTCTGTCTGTCTGTCTGTCTGCCTGTCTGTCTGTCTGTCTGTCTGTCTGTCTGTCTGTCTGTCTGTCTGTCTGTCTGTCTGTCTGTCTGTCTGTCTGTCTGTCAAATTTTGGGCAAGCATCAGTCTCAATAATTCCAACAGGAACCTCCGGCAGATTATCAGGGACCAATGTAACGAAAGAGGAAAAAAATAAAATAATTTTCACTGAGAGTCGGGCATTCGATGCAATCAGTTTCTAGTTTAATACAGAGTCATGCGGCTCGTAGCTCTGAGGAGATGAACAGTTTACAGAGAGAGGAAACGGATGAGCCAAGTGGCATGCAAAGGAATAGAGAAAGTCAAACAAAAAGTTTTCTTTCTTTGGCGCCTTTTCAGAACTGTAACTTGTAGGCCTCAAAAATATTGTCTGGGAACTTTCAAGGGCCGCTGTTGCATTTCTGGCTGGGATCTGGGAGGCTGGCCCAGCAACTGAGGATCTGGGAGGCTGTGGCCCAGCAACTGAGGATCTGGGAGGCTGGCCCAGCAACTGAGGATCTGGGAGGCTGCTGGCCCAGCAACTGAGGATCTGGGAGGCTGGCCCAGCAACTGAGGATCTGGGAGGCTGGCCCAGCAACTGAGGATCTGGGAGGCTGGCCCAGCAACTGAGGATCTGGGAGGCTGGCCCAGCAACTGAGGATCTGAAAGGGCGGCACAGCAACTGAGGATCTGGGAGGCTGGCCCAGCAACTGAGGATCTGGGAGGCTGTGGCCCAGCAACTGAGGATCTGGGAGGCTGGCCCAGCAACTGAGGATCTGGGAGGCTGCTGGCCCAGCAACTGAGGATCTGGGAGGCTGTGGCCCAGCAACTGAGGATCTGGGAGGCTGTGGCCCAGCAACTGAGGATCTGGGAGGCTGGCCCAGCAACTGAGGATCTGGGAGGCTGGCCCAGCAACTGAGGATCTGGGAGGCTGCTGGCCCAGCAACTGAGGATCTGGGAGGCTGGCCCAGCAACTGAGGATCTGGGAGGCTGGCCCAGCAACTGAGGATCTGGGAGGCTGGCCCAGCAACTGAGGATCTGGGAGGCTGGCCCAGCAACTGAGGATCTGGGAGGCTGGCCCAGCAACTGAGGATCTGGGAGGCTGGCCCAGCAACTGAGGATCTGGGAGATCGGCTAATTAATTCGCAAAAAATTGTATAGAAAAGCACAAAAAACACTGAAAGTACATGTAAAAATCGGCCCAACCCTAGCAGTTGATCCGCAATCGAGGAGGGCAAGCAGGGGAGCCGCGAGCTCAGGTGTCAGTCAGTTGCCATGCCGGTTGTGCAACCCCCAGCGGCAGCACCTGCGGCGGCAGCGGCTCCCCGCCCGCATGCGGCTGAAGGCGGAGCTGGGGCTGCTGCGGCAGTCGGTGGCCGGCAGGTGGCCAGGATGTGCGGCACGAGGGCCTCCATGGAGACGGAGCCAATTTGCTCTGGTAGGGGAAGGGGGTGGGCGAAGGCAGCATTCATTATTATTATTATTGGAGTATTTGCTTCACTTGCTACTAGAAGTGCTATTGTTAGACCAGAAGAGGTTAATTTCCTAAATTCCAAATCTCAGTTTGCAAATCCCAAATCTCAGTTTCCCAATCCCAAATCTCAGTTTCCAAATCCCAAATCTCAGTTTCCAAATCCCAAATCTCAGTTTCCAAATCCCAAATCACATTTTCCAAATCCAAAATCTCAGTTTCCCAATTCCAAATCTCAGTTTCCAAATCCCAAATCCCAGATTTCAAATTCCAGATCCCCAATGCGATCCCGGTTCCCAGCGGATTCACCAGTAAAGAAGATCTCCTTGATGACGGCCTTGTCGAGGGTCCGCACCGAGTTGGCGTGCAGCAGCAGCCGGGCGAGCCGGCGCTGGCCGGCCTCAGGCGAGCCCAGGCTGTCGGCCAGGTGGTCGGACAGCTCGGACAGAGTGGCGGCCTGCAGATCGGCCACGATTGAAGCTTCGGGCTCGTCTTGTACGCAGATCGCTGCGGTGGAATGAGGTGGTTGGTGGCGATTCTCAGGGTGGTTGGTGGCGATTCTCAGGGTGGTTGGGGGCGATTCTCAGGGTGGTTGGGGGCGATTCTCAGGGTGGTTGGGGGCGATTCTCAGGGTGGTTGGGGGCGATTCTCAGGGTGGTTGGGGGCGATTCTCAGGGTGGTTGGGGGCGATTCTCAGGGTGGTTGGGGGCGATTCTCAGGGTGGTTGGGGGCGATTCTCAGGGTGGTTGGGGGCGATTCTCAGGGTGGTTGGGGGCGATTCTCAGGGTGGTTGGGGGCGATTCTCAGAGAGGTTGGGGGCGATTCTCAGGGTGGTAGGGGCGATTCTCGGGGTGGTTGGGGGCGATTCTCGGGGTGGTTGGGGCGATTCTCGGGGTGGTTGGGGCGATTGTCATGGTGGTTGGGGGCGATTCTCATGGTGGTTGGGGGCGATTCTCGGGGTGGTTGGGGCGATTGTCAGGGTGGTTGGGGGCGATTCAGGGTGGTTAGGGCCGGGGGCGATTCTCAGAGAGGTTGGGGGCGATTCTCAGGGTGGTTGGGGGGCGATTATCAGGGATGTTGGGGGCGATTCTCAGGGTGGTTGGGGGGCGATTCTCAGGGAGGTTGGGGGGCGATTCTCAGGGTGGTTGGGGGCGATTCTCAGGGTGGTTGGGGGGCGATTCTCAGGGAGGTTGGGGGGCGATTCTCAGGGTGGTTGGGGGGCGATTCTCAGGGAGGTTGGGGGGCGATTCTCAGGGTGGTTGGGGGCGATTGTCAGGGAGGTTGGGGGTGATTCTCAGGGTGGTTGGGGCGATTCTCGGGGTGGTTGGGGCGATTGTCAGGGTGGTTGGGGGCGATTCTCAGGGTGGTTGGGGGCGATTCTCGGGGTGGTTGGGGCGATTGTCAGGGTGGTTGGGGGCGATTCTCAGGGTGGTTAGGGCCGGGGGCGATTCTCAGAGAGTTGGGGGCGATTCTCAGGGTGGTTGGGGGGCGATTATCAGGGATGTTGGGGGCGATTCTCAGGGTGGTTGGGGGGCGATTCTCAGGGAGGTTGGGGGGCGATTCTCAGGGTGGTTGGGGGCGATTGTCAGGGAGGTTGGGGGTGATTCTCAGGGTGGTTGGGTCAGACACCCACCTGGCTCGAACATTGTCAGCAGTCGCAGGTACGCGAACTCCACGCCGGTCACCTGAGAGTCGGTGAACATGCCGACAATCTTCCTGAGTTTCGCCAGCTCAGTCAGCAGCTTGCCGACGTCCGGGCACTGGGAGTCGCCGGCTGTGGGTTTCAGTTCAGATATGCGCCATCATTTTCTGGCCGAGCTGCCATGAGTATAGCTGATTTTGAGGGTGATTCTCGTGAGTCTAAGGGTCCTGAATAGTTGTTAATGATCCTAAATGATTGTTAATGGTCCTGAATGGTTGTTAATGGTCCTAAATGATTGTTAATGGTCCTGAATGGTTGTTAATGGTCCTGAATGGTTTTTAATGGTCCTGAACGGTTGTTAATGGTCCTGAATGGTTGTTAATGGTCCTGAACGGTTGTTAATGGTCCTAAATGATTGTTATTGATCCTGAATGGTTGTTAATGGTCCTAAATGATTGTTAATGGTCCTGAATGGTTGTTAATAATCCTGAACGGTTGTTAATGGTCCTAAATGATTGTTAATGGTCCTGAATGGTTGTTAATGGTCCTAAATGATTGTTAATGGTCCTGAATGGTTGTTAATAATCCTGAACGGTTGTTAATGGTCCTAAATGATTGTTAATGGTCCTGAATGGTTGTTAATGGTCCTAAATGATTGTTAATGGTCCTGAATGGTTGTTAATGGTCCTGAATGGTTTTTAATGGTCCTGAACGGTTGTTAATGGTCCTGAATGGTTGTTAATGGTCCTGAACGGTTGTTAATGGTCCTGAATGGTTGTTAATGATCCTGAATGGTTGTTAATGGTCCTAAATGATTGTTAATGGTCCTGAATGGTTGTTAATAATCCTGAATGGTTTTTAATGGTCCTGAACGGTTGTTAATGGTCCTGAATGGTTGTTAATGATCCTGAATGGTTGTTAATGGTCCTAAATGATTGTTAATGGTCCTGAATGGTTGTTAATAATCCTGAATGGTTTTTAATGGTCCTGAACGGTTGTTAATGGTCCTGAATGGTTGTTAATGGTCCTGAACGGTTGTTAATGGTCCTGAATGGTTGTTAATGATCCTGAATGGTTGTTAATGGTCCTGAATGGTTGTTAATGGTCCTGAATGGTTGTTAATGGTCCTGAATGGTTGTTAATAATCCTGAATGGTTGTTAATGGTCCTGAATGGTTTTTAATGGTCCTGCATGACTATTAATGGTCCTGGATGTTTTTTTATCCCGAAAAACAATTCTGTAGAGATTCCAACATCCCGCCGCTCTCGAGGCCTCACCAGTAGCCTTGGACAGCAGGTGCTCCGACAGTGCGGAGTGCAGCAGCTGCATGGGCACCCGCCCGGAGCTCTGGCAGAGGCACAGGGCGAACAGGTCGCACCAGCAGTGCGGCAGCAGGCGGTCGGTGGGCGGCAGGTCCAGGTCCCGGGCCCAGCGGATCATGCGGAACAGCACCGAGGCCGCCACGAACTTCACGAAGGCGGCGTCAACGGCGCCGGCCGAGGCTCCGGTGGCCGACGACGGCGGTGGCGGGCCCGCGAAAAACGGCGGCAAGTCGAACTCGGTGAATTCCGGTTCGAGAATTCGCTGCCGACGGCGGGGCGGAGGCGGCGGAGGCGGCGGCGGCGGCGGCTCCAGGGGACTCGGAGGCCACTCGACGGCATCGTCGAGCTCATCGGACGGCTCGGCGTCGTCTTCTTTGACTCCAATGGTGAGGCCAGCCGTCGAGGTCGAAGACGTGGACGACAGGGTCCGGCGCTCGTTCTGCACGGCCTCCGAGCGCATGCCGACGCCGATGCACTTGCGCAGGCGGCAGAACTGACAGCGGTTGCGGAAGGTCTTGTTTACCAGGCACTGCCGGCCGCTGCGGCAGCTGTAGTTCACCCGGCGCCGGATCGACCGCTTGAAGAAGCCTTTGCAGCCCTCGCAGCTCACCACGCCGTAGTGCCGGCCGGAGGCGCGGTCGCCGCACACCCGGCAGGCTTCGTACGACTGCGGCTGCTGTTGTTGCTGCTGCTGGAAGCAATTTGTGCATCGACTATTTTTAGAATAGACTGCCTACTTGCGAGTAGTGAGAAAGCGAATAGTATCTAGTAGCTTTCCTAGTAGGAAATTAGGAGTTTCCAGTCCAGGCAGCCTCCGTGGTCCACGGCTGGTCTCTTTTATTTGGGTTTTATTTACCCCTTCCTTATCGCTTGCCCATTCTTCATCAGATTTGCTTTCAATCGGGGTTCAGACGCGACCGACCCCTATTCTGACTTGATAAGACAATATCGGCTGAAGGTCGTTGGTTTGCATGTTTATCTGCGCGACTCTGACATCGTGGCAAAAATGGGAAGAAATTTCCTGGGAACTGGGGCTCGAAAGGAGGGGGGGCTGAAAATGGGACCGTGTCAATGGTCTTTGTTTGCGGACCCAACCAGTGCACCGAACTCAGCGATAAGAAATGGTTACCAAATTAGGAAATTGAACCCTGACTAACATTATATTATTACTACTATTCTACTATACTATTATATTCTTACTTATTTTCTGATAAAAAACTGAATCTGACTTGGACTTCATTTAGGATGATTCTCAATGAGAGTTGGAGGCGATTCTCAATGAGAGTCGAGGGTGATTATCAATGGGACTTGGAGGCGATTCTCAATGAGACTTGGAGGTGATTCTCAATAAGACTTGGAGGCGATTCTCAATGAGACTTGGAGGCGATTCTCAATGAGACTTGGAGGCGATTCTTAATGAGAGTCGAGGGTGATTCTCAATGAGAGTTGGAGGCGATTCTCAATGGGACTTGGAGGCGATTCTCAGTGAGAGTCGAGGGCGATTCTCAATGAGAGTCGAGGGCGATTCTCACCTGAATCGCGCTGTCGCCGCTCCTGCTCCCATTCGGAGTTCCGTCAAGTTCTGGCGGCTCCACCGCCGCTGCTCGGTGCTGCTGGCGGACATTCGCGCTGGGGCTCCCCGCGGAGACCGACGGCAGAGGGT